>VXBW01005228.1:1220268-1231594 GCA_013400375.1 Thinocorus orbignyianus | reverse complement strand
CGGACCTCGGTACCGGGGCTCCCGGACCGCCCCGGGGCCAGGGGTGAGCACATAGCTCGCTAGAGATGGAGGACTTGGTATTGAGAGAACTGCTGCCGCTCCTGGTGGAACAAGACCAAGGCCTGCCGGCCTGAAGGCAGAAAAATGAGCTCCTCGCCACTGTCTGTGAGAAAACTGGGCCTGAGGGGTAAATATGGGGTGACTCTGTGAGTTGTAAGCTGATTTGGGGTCGTTCCTTACAGCATTGTACTTGTCCCCCTCCTTAATCTCGCAGCTTCTCAGTGGCTTCTGGATTCGCATCTTGGCCCGCGGGATGGTTGGCCAAGAGCTTGGCCTCTCCTCCATTAGTGTCTTCTTCCAATACAATAAATATATTCCATTTCATCCTTCTGGTCATTAGTTAAAAAGACAAAGAGACCTGTAGCCCGGACAGCTGCCACCTCGTAGAATCATAGAATGGTTGGAGTTGGAAGGGACCTTAAAGATTGTCGAGTTCCAACCCCCCTGCCATGGGCAGGGACACCTCCCACTAGAGCAGGTTGCTCCAAGCCCCATCCAGCCTGGCCTTGAACACTTGTTTTGTGGTTCCTAATGTTATGCTGAGACTTGTTTAGAACTTTAGAAGATACACATCATCTATTGCTGCTGTCCCACCTATGAGGCTTATAACCACATCGCAGGAGGAAATCAGATGAGTTGGACATGATTTGTTCTTGACAATTCCATGAATAGTCCTTACTCATCTAAGTGTTACTGTAGAAGTAATTCACTTGGCAGTTTCAGGCTGTTAGTTTTAAAACAAAAAATACAGTCTAGATAGTGTCCTTTGTGGGTATCTGTTCTAATATGTAATGGATCAGAGGATTTCACATCAGTTTAAAGCTTTACTAAAATAAACATTTTCTCTCTTTCACATTGAACAGAATTTTCACCACTATTTTAAATGTCATTTTTTGACTTGTATTATTAGAAGCACTAATCATCATTTTACCAAAAAAGAACCATTTTCAGTGGCTTATTCCAGTGCTCAGTTGCACACAACAATTACAGGGATAGAAAGAAATGGTTTTGAAATCCTTTGAGTAATTTTTGCTCAACTTCATGTACTTCTTGTACTCACATGAGCATATTTTGCATAGCTAGCACAGACACCTGAAGAGTTTCCCAATAGTTTACCCTGCAGCCAAACCAAAATGCAAAAGAATACTGAGAACCAATGAGCCAACTTCATTTTGAAACAATAATATAGATAGATCTACATCAAGGGCCTTTTTTTCACTGCCTCAGGAAACCTTGTTACCTTTTGCCTTGCAGGAAATTTGCATTATTGGTTTTCCTACCTTGAGCAGTTGGAGGCAGTGTTAAAGTGCAAAATACTACACCTCTCACAGAAATGAAATTGGTACTGCAGGATTACCAGTAAGCATACAGTTTAGATACCCATCACTTTAAAGTCAATACCAAGAAAAGAAAATGGCAAAAAAAGTTCCATAATGTGGTTCTGAGGATAGTTCAAACGCCAACTGGAACAACACTCATAAATATTTTTGTGGGTTTGGGTTTTGTTTTTTTTTTTTTTGTAAAGCTGATCTAGCACAAAAGAAAATTTATTTTAGAAAACTGAGCTGAAGGAGTTTTCCAAACCATCACCTAAGAAGGAACAATTCCCAGTATTTTTAATTGTAATAATTTCCTTTGGCACTGCTTTTTTAATAGTAGGGGAGCTAACATGGCAGTAGGTTGTATTGAATATGAAAGGGATTACATTTGCTCAGCAATATGGGATTACATTTGCTCAGCAATAAAGCAGATATTTTCAAAATACCTTGATTGTTAATAGTGGAATACACTGATTACAGTTTGATTTGAGTAGTATTCCATCATTTCTACTAATTGTGAAGACAGTTTTAAAGACAGTTTTATGGTGTATACACTTCTTGTAATTGCTTTTGGCTTCCTATTTAAATTTTAATACTTGAAAACATTGGTCTAAGTTGTTTGCCCAACATGTCATTGCAGTCCACATCTAGTGCTAAAATAAAAGTCTAGGAAAATGCAACCAAAAATTAACAAAGATTTTACTGCCAGACTCGAGTCTTTATGGAAATTATGGGCAATCTCTGGATCTTTCAGAAAATTCCGCTCCAGACTTTTCATTAGTTCAACAAAATGAAAAACATAATATTAAATTTTGATGCAAATTGGTAAACGTTTTCTTTAAGTAAGTGTAAGAAAATGTTTCAAAGACTTTAAATTGCTATTCAGCCTGGAAAATAACATGATAAAAATATAATTGATTTTTGTCTGAAATTAGATTTCCTGGTGTTTAAATGTATTCTTTCTCCACCCAAAATCAATTAAGGGTATCCAGGTATAGTCAGGAGAGATTTGTTGCCAAATGATTCCAAAGTTTAAAAATGCATTAACATTTGAAAAATGACTTGGTGGATAATTAGGTTGATTTGTGTGCAATAGGAAGTAAGCAGCAAAGAAAAAGTATATTATCAAGACCATGAGATTTCAAGGCTGATTGAGCCCTGCGTTTCCATTCTCCTTCCTGGGTGTCTGCATGGAACCATATTAATAATACAATAAGTTAAGGACATGCTGCAAACTCTTACTTAGATGAGCCATTAATTTTGGTCACAATTTAAACTAGAAATTATATTAAAGAAAGGCTAAAGAATTCTTCTTCAAAACTACGGAGTCATTTTAGCTTCATAACCAGGCCTGTAATCTTTGGCCACAGAGGTCTACCCTAACATACCATGGCAAGCATGAATGGTCACCAGTCCTGAGGTTTTTTCCCTGGCTGGTCAGCCAGCCCTGGCACATTTAAGATAACAGAGGTTAAAATGTTGCTTTTTATCTTTTTCTTTAATAATAATTACTTGGTTCATGAAGAAAGGAAGTCTAAGACAGTTATGTGATAGATAATGAGGCCGAAGTTGTATGATTAAGAAATATAGAGGAATACATTAAATTAATCTACCATATATTGTTATATAGTAAAATAAGATGCAGTTCCCTAAAACAAAGTTCTGGAAGTTGTGGAACTCCTGGAGAAATCAGGAAAACTTTCACTAGGATTGCCTTTCAAAAATTAGAGACTCTGCTTCTATCTGAGCCTCAGACTGCTGGAGAACAAGGAGGACGCCTGGGGTCATCATACTCCCTTTTTCCATGGTAAGTTAAACGGCAGCAGTCGTTCCCAAGCTTTCTTAAAGATAAGCCTAGTTGGAAAAAAACAGTAATCCTCTGTGACTTGTGTGCTCTTGCCCAACAACTGCTGGTGCAGGAGGCCTTGCTGCTCTGCCCTCATTTCTGAGCCATGGGCTCATTAGCCCTATCTCCTGGCTCAGTCCATGCACTGTGTCCCTTTGGCACCTCTGAGACCAAACTAGAGCTGCTCTCCTGGCTCTTGCCAGACTATCATTCTCCTGTGGCGTTGACAAACTAGATCAGGCTGCAAAATAAGCCAAGCCAAAATGCCTGCCAGTGTGAGTTCTTTGCTTTATCTTTGCTATGCTCCTCATGTAAATTAAAGTAACTTCCAGGTTGCTTTACTTAATGCTGAGAGACACGATCTGCTCCTGCAGAAACCAGCATCAGCCTGGCAGAGCTCAGGCACCTGGGTTCGGTATTGTACCTGGAGGTAGCAGGCTCCAGCTGTATCAGTAAGGCAGACCTCAAAAACACATAGTGATAGGACGAGTGGTAATGGCTTCAAATTGGAAGGGACTAGATTTACATTAGAAATCAGGGAGAAATTTTTCACTGTGAGGGTGGTGAGGCACTGGAACAGGTTGCCCAGGGAAGCTGTGGATGCCCCATCCCTGGAAGTGTTCAAGGCCAGGCTGGATGGGGCTTTGAGCAATCTAGAATAGTGGGAGGTGTCCCTGCCCATGGCAGGGAGGTTGTCACTAGGTGAAGTTTAAGGTCCTTTCCAACCCAAACCATTCCATCGTTCTATGTAAGTAGGGAATTTCAGGCATGACAGGAGAAACAACTGCAGGTGTGTATGAGGAGAGTCCTTATGTCTCATGCTGTTGCCTCTCTGTCATTCATTAGGATTTCTATTCTTATGTCTTTTTCCTGCTAGGCTTAGATACCAAGGCTGATGTCACTGATAGTGAGGCCGTTACGCCCAAAGTAAGTTTGGGCCAGGGGATTTGAACATATTCAAATATCCACACAAAACAAATGAGGTTTACCTGTGTTTTCCTATGGAATATTACCTTATTTAAGAAACAAACTTTGTTGAAGTTTAAGGTCAATACTTGAAACTACAAGATCTTGACAAGCACAGTGAAAACGCATAAGGAACAGTGATAATGTATTCATTTTTATTTATCATGTGTATTAATATTTTCAATAAATATAAGACCATAAATGTAGCTTCATTCTATGTGAATGCTTTGCTAAACCTTAAACTGAGAAAGAAATTAAGTTGTCTCCTTTAGTTATGTTTTGCTAAATGAGGAAGAAGGTCTGGCAGCATTGAGCCCAATTTAATTTGTATACTGCTTTCCTGTAGACATTTTAATCAGTGCAGTCCTTCACAGTGAAGAAGAGATGAAAACCTGATTTGAATTACTGCTAGATTCTTCTGAAGTTAGTCATCAAGTCCTTCAGGTTAATATTGCTTACTGTACTAACAGTCACATCACAGTGAAGATGCAGCTGATATTACAGCAATTTTTCCAGCCTTAAGCAAGTGGTGCAGAAAATGAAGAGATTTATTTTGCTGAATATGCCCTTCAGTAACAAAGCCACATAATTTTTCTTAGGTACCTGATAGATAGATAGATATTCCTTGCATGAATGGAATTAACAGTAATTATTAATTAGCAGTCTTTCCATACTTGAAGAAGAGAAAAAGGGTTTGATTTTTTACAAACTATTCCTAATATTTGCCATATATTTTGTAAACACTGAAGGAAGACTGGCTCTTTCCTTCTTTCTTTTTTCCTTTGTTTTTCTTTTTTTTTCCCGTAATGGAGATAAATTGCAATGAGAAGAGTCCCAGGGCCAGAAAGAGAGCTATTGTACAAATACAGAATAAAAAAGGTGGTCACTGTCCTAAAAGCTTCAGTAAATCATGTGACACCACTGGTCTGAGTCATAATGGCATTCAGTCACAGTTTCAGATGTCCTTTTAATTCTGCTCTTCATTCATTTTTCTCAGTAATGAGCTTATGCTTTATAGGAAACATTTTTTTTAACATCAGAACCTTGAGCCTAAATGAGTTCTGTATAGCAAATTAGTCTTATTTGACAAATGAGGTTGATGGAGACATTACATCAACTTTTATTGGGTTTGGTGTTCAGTGATTATTTTAAAAATCTGGTTCATGGTCCAAACCAATTGAGTTTTTCTCTCTGGCTATTCACTACTTGTCTCATACTGAGTGCAAGATATTTCAGAAGGGCATTGATGCACTTTGGGTGTATACGGACCACTTACACAATTATGCCAGCAGCAACCTGCTCCAGAGGGTTTCACTGTGTAAGGACCCATCTCAGCTGAAATACATGTGATCCAAGAACACTTCTGTCTGCACAGCCCATTTGAAGCATTCGTGTAAAACTGTGAGGCACTCTGCCACCATGGAGCCAGAGCAGCTGATTATACAAATGCAATCCTCTGGTTAATCATCAGCTGTGAATGAAAGTAACTCTTTTGGGGGGTATTACATTGAGCCAGAGACATTCTGAGGAATGTAATCTGGAGTTCCCGATTTCTAATCTCTTATGCTGAAGTGTTACTATTACTGATTTACTCACATACACCCCCCAAGAAAGAGAGACACAGTGCCTGATTTTTAATTATGCTAATGTCCTCTAATGTCAAACAGCAGGCTTCTTTAGGCAGAATAGAGCCAGCTGACTGTCCTAGCACAGAGAGCAAAGATAGGCCTGTTTAGAACTTGCCTACTTTCTCCTTTATAGGAAGCTTATACCAAGCAAGGAACAGCCTAAAGCAGAGCACATTTGAAGTTTAACTTTTACAAGAAGCTGAGCAAGTTCCTCTCGAATCACAGAATTTATCTTTCTTTTCCATCCCAGCTCCCTGAGCACAAAGAGAAGAGGGACTGGGTTCCTGGCTCCCTACAACAAAGTAAGTAGGTTTCTCATAGTAGTTGGCTCAGAGGAAGGTAGTTTTCTTGTGAAATCTTCATGAAAGCTCTTGGCCTATTGATCTTGAAACTAAGGTCTAAATACCAACTCTATCACAGAAATGAATGTAATATACATTCTTCTAATTATTGCCACCAAAGGACTGCACTGTACCTTTTAAAATATGAATATAATCAAAATTGATGTAAGGAAACGTAACAGCATTACAGGAAATAGAGGGATTATTGATAGAAAACACAGATATTTTTTTACACTAAACAATTGCTGAGTTCAGCACTTGGGTCTTATTAGCTCGCACTTGCCACTTAGAAAAGTCCTTAGAGAAAGGAGATTTGCAAAGCAGGGTGGTGGTGTACAACCTGCCCCCTGAGAATGGGAACTGGCCCATCTTAACTGCTTAGCCAGGACCAGAATTTTTTTGTTAGCTAGCCCTGACCAAAAGTATTGCCAGAACCGTTGAAAGTAAAGATGAGCTGCAGTGTCCAGAACATCTCCTGCAATTGATTAACTTCCTAGTACAGATGCAGCCTAGAGGTGAGCTGAGTCATTCTCTACATTCAAATGCAGTAGTTAGATCTGTGTTTTCTAGAAGAGGAGCTACAACACCTCATATCTGTGCTGGAATTTATTTGTGGGCACCAAAATTAAGGGTTTTTTAATCTGAACATAGACCCCACTCAGACTGTTTACTATGAACATACAATTATTTTTCATCCTATGGGCAACAGAGTATCCAGGGAAAGATTAAATATCTGTAATTGATATTAACATATCCCAAGTTACAGAGTAATTGTTTTACTCAGTTATTCATAAAAACGTACGCCTCCAGCAGTTCCAAGAATTATCTGTGAAATAAAAAGCTCCTTTAGAAAAAGTTATACCAAATACCATTTTTCTCTTCTGTTAGAACATGAAATATTGAAGATAAAGTGTTTTACTTTCCCTCAGTAGCACCTATTTAGCATCTATTGTAAAAGAAAGAAACTGTGACCCTTTGACAGCTTAGAAAACGCAATCAAACATGTGAAAAATCTCCTTTTCATCATTGCAGTGCTTCTGAGGTATCAAATAATAAAGAAATAATATCACCCCAAATGAGTTCAAAAGCATGCATTAAAAAAATCTGTGCTTTAAGAAACTGTGGAAATTAAATATTAAAGAACAGTTCTTGACACTGGAAGCTCTTTGAAACATGTTAAGCCACACTGGAAGTCATAGCAGGAAGCCACATTATTTCTTGACACATGGTCCATTATCTTATTTGATGCCATGAATATTCATTAGAATTTACAATCTTCCATTATTTCACTCACTGCATTAAACATCTGCTTTTCTTCCGCACAAGACCTGGGGGGAAACAAGATCACCTTCTATTCAAGTTGGTTAAAATAATGAAAGGATTATATATACACTATCGTATTAACTGAAACAAACCATCATAAACTAAAGGCTGATGGTAAATGAAAGTCCTGCTGTTGCTATTTGTTCTAAGGGAATGAATTCCCAAACTGCAATTTCAGGAAAAGCACATTGACCAACGCTTAGTGTATGTGTATCTGATGCTGTGTTATGGCAAAGTGAGATACTCCTTTGTGTTGTAATACAATCATCTTACGTCGAAGGGAATAAAATGCCAAAATCTGTGAACCCTGCTTGCTCATAGAGCTCTGGCAATCTTGTTGAACTGTGCTGCCAAAGGGGTTGCTGTGTTCTGGGAACAACAGCTCCAGCAACTGATAAATGACAGACCAAGCATATAATTAGTGCCTCCTCAAACCTACCCAGTTTTATCATGATGCATGGCAAATAGCACTTGGGATGACTTCAGAGGTTTGCTATTCAGAGAATTTCCTAATGACTTATCATTTGTGTGAGGCTTTCCTGACTAGCTAAGGATCACTATGCCTGAGGCAGGGGGGGAGGAAATGATAGGAGCTGTGGGTCAAGGAGAAAGCTTTTGGCCTGAAGCTGAGCTAAGAATTTTATTTTGAAAGTCATCCATATAAATGCAAAAAAAAAAATAATAAAAAAAAAAAATGACATGCTGCCTGATTATGCCTGCGTGCTCAACAGTAACTAGAGGCAAGGAGTCCTCCAGGTACATAGAGAATAATAAACGACCTTTCATACTGCTTGTGAAAGTAACAGAAAGAGTCACATCTCAATCCCTGTAAAATTCTTAATAATAACATGAAGGTTTATGCCAATACTCAAATAATTTTAAACATGGCATCTATTGAAAATGTGGAGAACTGGAGTTCTACCTCCTAGAAGATATTAATGCATTTGTCTCTAGCAATGCTCTCAGATTGTCATCAACATTTCTCACTGAAGATGAAAGAAAGGGGCTTAACTAACAAAAACACACCTCTGTAGTACTAATTCCTATTGCAAAAGTGTTTGATGCAGCAGTGATGCAGCAATACCCGGGGAAGAGAACAGATTTCAATTCCTTTACATGACAGGGGTAGAGGACAGTATTGTAATACAGGGGCTGTGGAGCAGAGCACAAATACCTGTGGAGTCACCCTGGGCCTGCACCAAACCGTCCCTCAATGTGGGACATAAAGAATGTAGGATCTGTGCTCCACAGTGCCTGCAACAGGGCCCAGTCTAAGTACTTCTCCCCTTAGGAGGACCCATCTGGATCAGTCAGGCATGGGTTAGCTCAATGGCTTGAAGCAAAGCAGAACCACCACCTACTGCCCCACCAGACCAGTGCCAGGCTCTATACAGATGCATGGTCAGCAGCTCCATATGGGCCACAAGAAGCTGAGCTTTGCTGATGAAAGCTGGCCTGAGCAAATATGCCAAGCCTGCCCAGGGGTAGCAAAGAGCCTGTGCAGCTGCAGGCTCTCTTGCAGCACTCTTCCTCCTCACTGCTCAGGCCCTGTGACCGTAGAGTCAGGCTTTTATAGCTTCTTCCCTCACCACTGCTTCAGTTACTCTCCTCCTACACCCAGACTGTTTCCATGCACTTCTGCTGCATAGAACCCACATCCCAAACTCAGGAGACTGGAGAGGCAAGTACAAAGACATTTGAATGTGCCTGCAGGGACCAGCCTGGATCTGGCACTGCATTTCTACCCCAGAGCAGAAAACAGAGGGACTCCTTCCGGAGTCAGTCGGGTGGCTTTGTACAACCTCCCCTCTAAATTTCAGAACGGAGTGTTGTGTTGAAACTCAAGTTTGGCTTTACACAAGCAAGGTTCAGGACTGTAGCTTATTAGATTAGCTCAGTTCTGTGAAAAAAAAAAAAATTGTATCGCTTCTAACCACTATGAGGTGTTACAGTAAGACCCTATGGTACGTACTGTAGGCAGGCCTAGTCCCACTGCCCGGGTGATTTCACTGGAGCAGGATACAGAAGTCCTTTTTTAACATTAATGTCTGTCAATCACACAGACAAAGGTTTGGTGCAGGAGACACCCAAGCAGGGAAAAAAACTCGTAGTTAAATGTCACAGGCAAATGAACATGCCTGACACCTGTAGAGAAAGAAATTGTGATTAATAGTGTTCTTATTTCCTTTAGGCAATCACGGTAAGCAAGCAGATTGCATGCCTTTATCTGGCTACCTTTGTTTCCCAATAGAGCCAAATTTCTGCTTCTCACTTAGAAAAGCTGTAATTGTACCTGACACAGCCTTCACACTGAATCTGTTACTTTGTTCAGAAATTTAATTAACTTTTGATTACTTTAATTTAACACATTCCAGTATCTGTTTTGTAATTGTATGAAGGACTAAACAAAACACTAATCTGTTTTTAATAGTGTATTTAATTTTTGCTGCATACTTTAAACACGCATAAAATCAACTGCTCAGATCACAGGATTGCTCTTCCACAGCAGGATTACCAGCCTTCATTGTAAAAAATTCTGACATCCGTGGGGACAGTAAATTGGCTGTGCTGGAAGAGCTAGAGGTGTACCAACTATGAAGCTACAAAACTGGGGCAGAAGCAGCCACGACCTTCTTCAGAGTTACGGTGCAAACCAGAAAGATAAAAATCACAGTGCCATCTCTTCCTCTTAATAATTTTTCCCCAGAAGTTTGCAATGCCTCTTTAGAAGGCTCAACAGATCTGGGGGCTGTTTGCAAGGCAAAGTTGACGACAGTCTTAACCCCACATCTCTGGAAAAGCTGTTTCTGGTAGCTTTACCCAAGCATTGTGCAAGACTTGTGGTCTTAGAGTGACGGGACTGCTATTCCTTCTCATTTCTGCTGCTTCACTGCAAGGGAAATTCCTCATGCCCTCTCTCTGCTTTCCTTATTTAAATACCTCTAGAGGAATGAGGAGGGTGCTGAGAGGCCGACTCCTGACCTCAATGCCTAGACAGTGCTTTGAGTAAGAGAGAAGTCAGTACTAAACCCAGTCATCAATAACATGTCTGCTACTTAGACAATAAAATAATTCTAACACCACCACCTAATCTTCTCTGCACCACTGTTAAGCAATATCTTCTCTCTTCCAGCTAATCAGCATTTCAGCTGGCAATTCTGAGGCTGTAGAAAGAAGAAAGCTTAACTGGGTCTTGAACTAGACTAAGAAATAGGCTACAAAAAAAAAAAAAAGAAGTCACCAAATATAAAGAGCCAGCTAGCTCATCACAGATAGCATGAGTAGGCTAAGTAAATCAAAACCAGAAGGAAAATAAGTAAACTGGGAGCCAAAGAGAAGAAAAAGGGATCATTATGCAATGGAAAACAAAGGACTTAACACAGTTCAGGACGTAAGATTGTAAACATCTCTTCAAAACCAAAACACAGTATCATTCTCAGCTGTCATGTGGCACTTCTAACATCTTAAACTAATGATATGTAATATCTTTTTCTTCGAGGGATTGATCTGTTGTTTCAACAGGGCCAAATTAAAAGGCGTACTTTATTTGACCATTAATCCCAGTTTTCAGAGTATTTTGTAGATTTTTCTTTATCTTGTACTGGAAATTTGCAATTCACCACCGCATATTCCACTTTCCAGGCAATCTCTGATGATGAAAGAGTCTTCTAACAGCAACCTCTACCAGCTAGCACAGCAGAGTCCATCAGTTCTGTCTTACCCTTCACAGCAGTAGTGGCATCCACCTGTGCTTCTTTACTAAATGTTTCCAAGTGAGTTAACTAAGTACTCTTTCTTTTCTTTCCTTGTATGTGGCCTGCTACTTGTCTTTTTTTTTTTTTT
>VXBW01005228.1:1199154-1220241 GCA_013400375.1 Thinocorus orbignyianus | reverse complement strand
TTTTTTTTTTTTTTTTAAATCTCTGTATGTGTGGGAAGAGAGACTTCCACACTGGACAATGTAAAAAATAAAACATTTAAATCTCATTTTTCCCTTCACACTCTGCAGCCTTTTAGCTACATGTGTCCCGTAAGAGGTAGTTCTACCAAGACATAACCCTTACCAGCAACCTGTTTTACATCTTTGCTATCTAAGTGCCACCACAGCTTTCTATAGTCTCTCTTCAAAACAGATGACACTGCCTAAGTGTGCCCTGTTGATGTGATAGCTGCTTGAAAGACCTTTGATCATGTTTTCAGACACTGCAGACAGAGGAATAACGTCTGTGATGCATCTTATCTCTTCAAAGTTCCAGTCAACTACTGCCCCTGCCAACTGGCATGCAACACCAAACTTATTACTAACAACAAAAAAAAAAATCATCCCTAGGGAAGAATTCAAGACAACATGAGATCATTTTGGTACTGAAAGATCTCTAGTGTTTCATCCTCTGATAACCAGGAGAAAGCCAAGTACCTGCAGAAGCAGAGCTCCTGCACCCACCCCCCTCTTCACAAGAGGATTCATTCCATTAAACATACATGAAATATGCATAACCATTCACACAAAGGGTAAGGAAAAACATGTCCACTGAAATTTGTTAGAAATGGTTCATACTGCCATCTGCCCCTCTGAAAGAGAACTGATGTGAAAATAACCAGAGATGTCTTACGGTTACCAGTCCCAAAATACCTACTCTCTGCTCCAGGAACAACAAGCAGAGAGGATACAGGATATATTCTGGGACAGCTGTCAAATCCAAAACATGCAAGGATGTATCTTTATGTAATAACTGATAAAAATATCAATATATTTTATGCATGGATATATTCTTTAGATGACAGGAGGTTCTTTTCTGTACAAAGCCCACAATTAAATCCAATCCCTCCTCTAAAATTTAACCAGCAAATTTACTATCATTCTTTGGCATACCAAGAGAGGTGCTTAACTATGGCATACTAAGATTCAAGAAATGCAAGATGCATTACAACAAAATAAATTTGGCCTCCCAAAGGAAAGTTACACCAAGAATCCACAAGCAAACAAAGATGTCATACTAGTTTTTCTATAAGCTGTTTCACAGGCATGTGTGTTCAAACTTGTGTGAGTAAACATTCTCCATTAAATCCGGGGGTAAATAATGGTAGTACAACAAAGAACAATCAATATCCTTGTGTATTAACATCCCTTTGTAATTCGCTTCCGTAATTGCTCAGACTGTAGCACAACAATCAATTTATATCACAAATATATATATATATGGAAGAACACTCACTTTAAATGGATTTCTACCTCATTAAACTCTTCTTAATGAGTCTGGGGATACAGCTTTAGAATAAACGAACAGAAGGTATTTTAAATAAAATTAGCTATGTTTAAATAAAACCAGCTCATACTTAACAATACCCTACAGCTAGCAGAAATTATCTAGTTTGTGCACTAACCACCTAGCACAATTTCCTCTTCTTTCACAAAGATTTGCTTTGGGAAGGACAACCTCATTCTCATGCAAAAGAATGTTATTTTAAAAAAAAACAGAGAGAAGCTAAATGTATCCCCGTGTGCAACGCTGGCTATTAATGAGTGCATATTGCCCCTTGCTGTGCCACAGATAACTTCAGTAATCTTACTCTGTGGTTGATGTCAGGTAATAAAATTTGGCTCCTTACCCACACTGCTATGTATTACATCATCTTTTTTTTTTTTCTTTTTAACATGGCTGCAAAAATAAAATCTTCAGTTTTAAAATTCATTCTGAGAGAATTCTGCATCGCTCTGTCCTGACTTTGCTGCCAATGTTATGCAAAAATTTGCATCTGTCGGAACTCGCGGACAGGAGGAAGGCACAACTCTTCTAATTTAGCAGCTGTTCAATGAATATTAGGGTACGTAGCCAAAACCCTGAAAGACATCAAGAGAAGCTGTTGCACTGCTTTAACTTTTCCTATTAGGCAGGGGAGCTCATTTCAGAACTATGCCCATCTTTTTCAGATCATGATTTTAATCCCTGGCTATTCAGATCCCCTGTAACCGCATTCTTCTCCATCCCAAAGCAGTATCGTTGGATAAATGCTCCGACTTGATGGGTTCACTTCAGTCACCTGAAACACAAACATTATTTGTTTTTAAAGAAGTGGCAGATAATATTCAGATTAATAACTCTGTCATTTCCATGGGGAAACTACACAGCATACTATTCTTACGCCAAACACGCAAAATTTCCCCACCAGGAAACAAGATTTTTCATTTCTAAAGAAAAAGATAAAAGAAACAAAACCCCTCTCCCTGCTAGCTGCTGGCCATCGGTGAGCTGAGCTGTAAAAATACTTATTTTATTCCCTTCTAAAGCTCGTACCCTCGCTGTCCGCCCCCTCCTGCGAGGCCGCTGGTAGAGCACAAGCCCCGTTTTACCTTCTGCGAAAGGTCTGGAGCATTTGGTGCTTTTCTCTTGCGTTTTTTAGCAAGGACTTTCTATCAAATAAGCCGCTTTTAACTACGTTCGCTGCCGCCCTGCAGACCCCAGGGGCGCTGGGCCCTCCCCCGCCGCCGCTGACAGGCCGGGGCCTCCGGGCCCCTTCTCCCCCAGCAGGATGGCGGCGCCAGAGCCTCGGCTCCTCCCCTGCCCCCGCAGCCGGGGACTCCTACGCTCTGGGGGACGGAGGCTGCTTCTCCGCCGGGGACGGCTGTTCCCAGCCCCATCGGGCAGCGAAGCGAGTGGCCGGCAGTGGGGGAGAAGCCTCTCCCGGCGTCAGCAAGCGGCCTAGAGGCGACGGCAGCCCGTCCCCGCCCTCAGGCCGCGCTATGGCGGCGGCGCGTCCGGCGCTGGCCCGGGCCCTGCTACAGCAGTGTTTGTCCGCCCGGCTGCAGGTGAAGCCGCCCGAGGGCGGCGGCGAGGCCGAGTGGGTGGAGGTAACGTCTGCGGCCTCCTCCTCCCTGTGGTCCCTTCTTCCCGCGGCGGGGCGGGGGGGGGCGGCGGTTCTGGGCCGCTGAGGGAGAATGGCGGGCTATCCCCATGCGCGGTCAGGCCGGTAACCCCCGCTCCTTCGGGTCGGCTTTTTTTGGGTCTATGTTTGCTTTCGGAACCTGAGCCAAAGCGGTCTGACTCGCTGAGGTTCGCCCTTCGGAGAGGGGGCTGCCCGGGGGGCGAGCTGGGCCTTGGCAGCCGATTCTCTGCACTGGCCGGCACCGGGGACAAGGGGAGCCAAAAAATTGTGGGTCAGAGTAAAGGCGGGGAAAACGCTTGCCGGTTACTGTCACAGGCGAAACAGACTTAACTGGGGGAATTGAACTTAATTTGTTGCCTGCTAGTATGAACATTCAATTAGTGACTGGGGTATTGGGATTTTTTAGCTAACAAACACTCCCCAAAACCCCCAAATACTTTAACATTTGAGGAAAACACCCCTCCTCCTCCTTTTCCAGGCTAAGCTTCACTTCACACGCCTCTCCTGTCCCCTCTCCTGCTTCTTTCTCAGCCACCACTCCGCAGCTCTCTCTCCTAACCCTGGTTGTCCCCAGAGGGTGACACTCGGACCCTCAGCCCAGCAAGGAGCAGCACACGAGGCTGGGGCAATGCACTGCTGTTTGTCTCCGCTGCTCCTTCTCATTCTTCCCCTGTGCCCCAACATGGGTCCTCCACAGGCTGTAGACCTGGAGCGTGGCTGCTCCACCGTGGAGTACCTTCTCTTCCTCTAACCTTGTTATTCCTTCTTTGACTTAACCTGCCCTTTCTTAAATACACTTTCACAGGGATGTGACAAACTCGTCTGCATACATCATTAATTGTGTGGTAGTGTACGCCCAGAGAAGAAAGGCCAGGTAGAGCAACGGGACTACAGCAACACTAGTGTTGATACTTATTTTTTTTCCCAGAAAACTAACTAGTAATGAAATTCTGGGTGCTGACCATCACACAGCTTGAAAGAAACGTAATTTCCCCTTTTTCCTCTGATAGTCTTCTGTGGACAGGGGTAGGTTGGTCTGCAGACTCTCTGGGCTACGTGCTATGCATGCAGCCCAGGAATCTTGACCAAAGCGTGAAGGCTGTCTTTTGGGATGTGCTGTCCTGCTGTAGTTGTCACTGGTGATGGATAACCTAAACTAGAATAACTCATCTATGCTGGTGTCAACTATTTAGCCCTTGGGTATTTTTTTCAATTTGTCTCTTGTCTGTCTTAAAGACTACTGCAACAGAAAGGGCTAAATATAGTCATTCACATAACTTTTTAAAAGTAAAAATTCTAGCATGTTTAAAGGGCTTATGAGTTCATTCAACAAATCTGAAGAAAGGTTTTTTTAAAAAAGCCTGTCCCTAGGTATTTTCACTGACTTTCACACTGTTCTTAAAATGTTTTTCTCCTTGTTCAGAAGAGACAGGTGGATCCATAAGACCTAGTTTCTGCAGTGTGGTCTGGGAGACCAGAACATTTTGCTCAAAGGAAATGTATGTCATCTCACAGATGCTGTGTTTGGCTGAAGTACATCTGTGTGTATTGCATTATTAGCCTCTCATTGTAAGGTTAATTAAAGTGGAAGTTGCTTAGCACAGCATAAATTAACTTTAGGTGAAATATCCTATTTCTAGCTTGCTAATTTCAGAAGTAATTGTAGATCTAGTAAATAAAAACAGAAATGTAACTTTGCTGGCTGTCTTTTAAATTATCCAAGAAGAAGTATATGATATGGTTTAGAGATATCATGACTAACTCTTTTACAAGGCATGTTATTCTGTTTATATCTCTTATATGATGTTTTAAATGACTTAACCAAAATCACTGCGAAAGTACTAGATTGCGTTAAAGGAACCTGCAAGAGGTTTGGGCGGTCTTGGCAGCAGACATTTTTTAGACAATACGTGAGTCTTTTTAGGGGAAATCTGTGTAACAACAACTAGTCACTGTGCAGCAAAGAACTATAGGAAGTTTGTAGTTTCTTTAGTATGACCACTTCAGAAGTAATTGCTGCTGATGTTTTCTGATAGGGTAATGTTATTCCCTGTATATCCATGTCAATGCAAAAAAAAAAAAAATCCAGAACCTCACAAACTATTATTTACTCAAATTAGTTTGTTCTTAATGATTTATAACAATCTAAAAGTATGTCCTCACCGTGAGAAATTTCTAGTGGGCTATAAATAGCGTGTTATGTAGGTGGCTTTGAATAGCTTCGGAGCTTTAAGAGACCCCTGTAGGTACTTTAGGAACTTCAGAGTAGATGTTCTTTATCCAGAAAATGGTTTGGAGTGTACTTTATATCTATACATGAATCACTGCCTTCATTGTGTTTTCATGATTTTTTTCCTGGCCTGTTGAGGATTACTGGGGATGGAATGCCTTGTTTATGGAGAAATGTTGGTTAGATAGCATCCGTAAAAGGTTTGTGTATACAGCAAAATGCTTAGGAGGAAAAAAAATATTTTTTTTAAAGGCAGGGGAAAAATAAGGTGAGATTTGGTGTATTTCCCAACTGCAGGAGAAAAGAAACATAAAAAGAATATTCAGCTAAAACATATAAGTGCCTACACTTTATGCAAAGAAAACTGTCCTTCTCTTATCTTCTTTCCCTTGACTTGTTTTCTGGTTAAGATAGTGGAGAGAGGTGCAAAGTACCAGGCACAGATTTGTTCTGTGACCTGTGGTAGATGATGTAATCTCTCTTTGCTGCAGCTGAATGTAAGAAATATGAAGAAATTCTCTCACAGGGTAGCAAATCTGAACTTGAAATGGAAATGTTAAAGATTAATATATATGTAAGTTAGTTTCACAAACTGGCTTCCTAAGGATGACAAAAGGTCTCTGTTTTCATTATGAGTTGCATTACATTTTCATAGGGGGAAAAAAAAATATTTTAAAAAGGATAAAAGCCCATAAAGTTGAGATAACATTTTGCAGAATATATTTAGGGTTTGCTAATGAAATCCTTCAGAATTCAGCTGAATGGATTTAGTAAGGAGGTAAGGAAGGAGTTACTTGTTTTTCCTGCAGAAGAGCTAAAAAGCAGTTTGGAGGCAGCATTGCTAAGGCAGAGTCTATGGCCTTAGGGGCTGGGTACTTCAGCCCTTCCTGATGCAGGCTGCCTGGTCTGATGATTACTTAGGACAGTTGGATAAGGAATGCCAGTGTTGCAAACTTGCTTTGCTGGTTGATTTACGTAGGCATCTTACTGATAACAGCAAATCCACACAGAGCAGAGTTTCCCTGCCCAGCCGCCTGCCTGGCACTATGTAAGTGCTCTTTGCACATCAGCATGTTGAGTTTGTAACCTGCTTATTTGTGTTATTTTGCTTGACTTTTCCTGTGTTAAACGTAGCTCTGAAGAGCAGTCAACTAGACTTTGGTAGGTTGCAGAGGACCTTCGGCAATGGTGATGGTTTTGCTTTGGTTCAGAAGGTTTACACGTTCCCGTCCTTACACTGGCAACAAGCACGAGTCTTAGGACATCTGAAACACGGATACAAGACCAGAGGACTGACATGCATTATTACTGGGGTGGCTCTTGAAATTCCATTCAATTTTACTCCTCTGTTCAGTTAAGAAAATTAAAGAACAAAAAAAGTAAGACATAACAAGGTTGAAACTTGCTTGTTACATGGGTTGGAAATAGCAGTTAACCACAGTTTTCAGTCATAATTGAAACTGTGTCTCAACTTACAGATAGTCAAATAGTTTTCTACCATCAAATGGTTGAAAAGTACTCTAAAAGGTCATAAACAAGCAATACGAATAGAAGCATCCTCTAGCAGCTTTAGTTTGTCTCTGAATTGATTATTTTTTTCATTTAACCTCCTGTCCCTCTGATTTCCACCAATATGTATGGCTTATTTTGTGATAAATATATTCAAAAATAGGCATCAAATCGTGGGAGAGGCTGGAAAAATAATGAATATTTTTACTTAATCTTTAGCTGTCTGGCCTTAGGACTTGCAGATGTTGCTTTATTACCTTTTTAAATGAGCTGCTTGCAGAATGTTGTTACTTCCCTATGTGAGATTGTGCAAAAAATGGTCACAAGTCTCAGAGTTAGAATTATTTTCTGTGCTGGGTGCTGTATCGTGGAGTCACTAATTTCCAATGCAGTGGTCAGAGATATACAATGTAGATGTGTTTGGCCTGTTTTATCCCAGACATTTTTACTAGGAGGTGTGAGTGCATTGTTATCCTCTGTGAATATCCTGATGCCGTTCCATTTCTGAATGAATATTTAGGTAAACCTGAAAGGATATTTAACTTTTGGCAGCCTGCATTTCTCTCTGTTGTTTGACCAGATGGTTTGAAATGTCATTTGAGGTTCAGGCCACAAAATTTCTTAGAGTGTTTATAAAATATGGCAGTCATTTGGGAACCTGTATAATATTCTGCAGTGGTCAAAATTCATTTTGAAAGGAGCCATTTAAAGCTTTTGAAAGTTCTCAGCATGTGACGTTCTTGCTGCAAAGAGCTTTCTCTTTTTCCAGAAGTTAGTCACTAGAAAAGGAGTTGAGAAGGCATAGCTCTTCTCAGTCAATGCCTTGAGCATTTTGTTTAATCTCTGCAATAACAAAAGGATAAAATCTCGTGTGTATAGCTAAGTTTTCTTTACCAAAACCTTTTATCTTTGAAAGGAAAACTGGGGGGGGAGGAGGGGGGCGGAAACAAAGAGAGAGAAAATTTAAAAAGGTATTTTTAAGAAACTGTTCCCATTTCTTATCCTTTTGCTTTGATAATGTCAATATGGATGACTCCTTCCTGCCCCAATCTTGTTAGCATGTCTTAGGTGGCATTTCATAAGCTGACATTTATTTTTCTTCTAACAAAAAAATAATGATACTTACTCTTGACAAAGCAGTGGTGAGATTTTTATAGATACTGTATGCCTGTGGATATTGTATGCCTTTCTTGGTTTTTTCCTGAAGAAGTTAAACCATTCAGGTACACTTGTGCATGAGATAATTGCTGCTGGCTGCAGAGCCCATCAGTTTGTCTTAATAAAGCACAGGCTGTTGCACACGCATTCCTTGTGAACTAACCAAGACAGCAGGAAAGCTACACAAGAATTTCCTTGTGCTTTCTCCTCAGGATAGACCTAATTCTTCCCTCAAATAGCCAGTTCTTATACATAGTTTCTCTGAATGGTAAAGAAGTGGCATTCTATACAAATCAAGGAAAAAAGTCCCATTTCACCAAAAAAGATTTTACCCAAGCTGGTAAATAATATTTTGAAAAAACAATATAAGATTCTGAACAACTTCATAGTTGTTGGTCATCACATTTAAATTAGTCATCATAGTTAAGTCTTTAATTAACAGACTCTGTGTTTTTTCAGAATTATCCTGTACTAGATTACTTTTAACATCAAAATATAGTTGAGGTCACTGGGAAGCCCTGTGCTGTTTGTCACGTTTCATAATTTGATACTCATAATTCACACTGGAAATTATTTTAATCTGTATGTTTCACAGTAAAAAACATTTAAATTATTTCCTAAGCAGAATTGAAGTGTACTGCTTCATCTTGTCACCTGGTTTACGTGCATTGTACACTTCAACTAAACTTGGCTTCATGTGGGGCTAATAAATTGGCTTAATTGTATGTAGAAGCATTGTGCTGGTAATCAGTCTGCATCTCATAAGCTTCTACAGTGTGGTGTGTGAGCCTGATGTCTGAAGCTATACTCACGAATGCAAACTGCTCTTGGAAGCTTTTTTGTTGTGTGGCTTTGTCATTTTTTATACCAGTTTAATAATAAGTGTGCATGGTGGACAGCGAGAAATGTTGATGTAGTTTTCTGTAATCTTTTGTAGATCCAGAGAGGGCTTGTTATCTACATATGCTTCTTCAAAGGTGCTGATGAGGATCTTGTTCCAAAAATTGGTATGATATAATCCTTATACATTCTTGTATTGTTTGAACGAGAAGAAAAGTAGTAGAGGCAGAGAAGGCAGCAGCCGTTTGGACAAGAAGAAATCAAAAAGCCATCAGATGGCATCATTCCAAATCAATCATCTGGCTGAAAGAGCAGCTTTCTCAGTGTTGTTTCTTTCGACAGCCGTCCGTACCCCTCACTCTGTCTGTCTGCTCATGATCAGCCTGTTAGAAAATCAGTTCCCGTGACAGCATCCCAGCAGAGAAAGCGCTGCACCTGCTGTTTGAAGTATTACATGTCTCAGACAACGGGTTCAGTCCGCGACAGAACCGCATTTAGAGACAAATGTTTTCATGTAATTCGTGGCTTGACTTGAGAGTATTTGAACACCTGGCTCACTGCATGTGCAGGGCATTTAAAACTCTGGCCAGTGGAGGGAGTTGCATGGATAACGAACCGCTGTCCTCCGCATCTCCTGTCCGAGATCCTGTAGCATTTCAAGTGCACTGTTCTGGTTCAGAAGTGACAACAGCAGTATCTTCAGTTCTTTCCCTCTTCTCCACGTGCACTTTAACATTTACATCAGAGCAGAGAAGATGCTGTGGAGAAGGTCAAACTGTAGTGATTTCTGTCTTCATACACTGCTTGTTTGGCTTGAGATTTTTTGGTTTGTTTTCTTTTTTAATTTTATTTCACTAGTTCTCCCTTCTTTCCTCCATCGGTAGTGCTGGATCACCTGGGAAATTCCGTGATGCTATCTATTTCAGATATAAGTGCCCCTTTTCTTTTTTTGTGGCTGGTTGATCTTGGTTTTGTAAAAGGTTGTAACAATTAGGCTATTTCAGGCTACATGCTGGGAACAGCAGAAAGGCCTGGCAGTGCAGAAGCACAGGTGCTATTGAAAATGCTGAGAGCGGCTCCTGGGGAGTTCTCTCTTGGTCTTGGAGGGCACAGTCTTTCTGTGATGCTAAACTCAGTTGAAATCTTTGGGTATATTTAAAGCTATTATATGAAAACTGATTTTGTGCTTCTGAGAGTTTCAGAAGAGTGTTACTTGAAAGTAATGACTAGTTCAGCTGTATGGCAGTTGAAACAGGCCAGAAAAAGAAAATTCTGTTTCCTGTTAGGAGATTCATCTACATTAATCCTTCATGAGTGTCTGTCTTACAATATATTTTTTCCTAAATATATTTTGAAATTATTTTAATGAGTGGGTTTGGTTCCTGATTCACAGCTCAGCTCTTTTTGCTTCAAAGAACATTAACATTTTTTGGGTTTGGAGGTATGACTGGTATCCTCACAGCTTTTACAGAGTTGGACAAAGTTTGGGGAGAGTGATTTGTTGTAGAAACATTGGAAAAATGCAAGTTTATATATTTTGACTTATGGGCCAAATTGCATCTCAGACCTTCCTGCCCATTTCCTCTCTCAAAAGAAAAGCTGTCACCCTCACATCTTGAAGTGGGGCAAGGACACTCACTGCGCTCCAGAAAAGGCTGCTGAGCTGTTGCTTCAGCACAGGCCAGTGCTGGGCCCTGCTGGGAACTGCTGCAACCAGAATGAAAAGACAGGCAGGGCACGGACTTCTCCAAAGTGCACTGAAGGTTGTGGCATCTCCTACGATGTGTGGTGTTGTGCAGGTGTTGCCTGTTTGGGTATCAGGCAATTAAGTCAGCCTCACTAATTAGATTCTGGGTTCCTTTATGGGGTGTCCAGCTGGAATCAACTTTAGGCTTTCAGACAGCCAGCCACTTCCTCCCCCTCCAACTAATTATTTAGATGTATTATATTAAGGTGAATATCCTTTACGTTCTTCACAACAGCCAGACATCTTAGTTGGTTAATAGTATTTATTGACTGTCTGTGTTTCACTTCATTAATAAGCAGTTTCGTCACTTGAATAGTTTGTCACATCTCGCAATATTTGTTGAGTCTTGTTTATGATGTTATATTAGGCCCTATCTAATTTACTTTGGCTACACTAACTCTTACTTTATTTTTACTTGCAGTCAATACGCTGTTGAATGTTAAATTAAGTGAAAATGAAAGCGGGGAGTACGTTTCAGTTCTTGATTTACCAGGTGATGTGCTAATCATACCACAAGCTACCCTAGGCGGTAAACTGAAGGGAAAGAAGATGCAGTACCATGCAAACATTGAAAAAGAAAAAGGGCTGCGACTTTATTCTCAGTTTGTGACTTTGTGTGAAAAAGAACTGTCTGCCAGTGCCAAATGTGTGGAAGCAGGTGTTCTCGTCAAGCACGGCACATACGGAAACAGGCAGGTGTTAAAACTGGATACAAATGGACCTTACACCCATCTGATTGAATTTTGAAAAAAATAAATTCTATCCTGCATACACTGCTGGCTTGCAACTGTCGTCCTCTTTGTCATTTCTAAGCATTAAACTTAAAGCATTAAACTTAAAGCATAGAATCACAGAATGGTCAGAGTTGGAAGGGACCTTAAAGATCATCCAGTTCCAACCCCCCTGCCATGGGCAGGGACACCTCTCCCTAGAGCAGGTTGCTCCAAGCCCCATCCAGCCTGGCCTTAAACACTTCCAGGGATGGGGCATCAACAACTTCCCTGGGCAACCTGTTCCAGTGCCTCACCACCCTCACAGGAAAGAACTTCTTCCTAAGATCTCATCTAAATCTCCCCTCTTCCAATTTAAAACCATTACCCTCGTCCTGTCACTAGACTTCCTGACCAAGAGTCCCTCCCCAGCTCTCCTGGAGCTCCCTTCAGATCCTGGAAGGCTGCTCTCAGGTCTCCCCGGAGCCTTCTCTTCTCCAGGCTGAACAGCCCCAGCTCTCTCAGCCTGTCCTCATAGGAGAGGTGCTCCAGCCCTCTGATCATCTTGGTGGCCCTGCGCTGGACCTGTAATCTTAAATGGTTTGGGAGGTGAAGGACAAGACGACTTTTGCTCACCTGTACCAGTGTTGCTGGTCCCATTAAATAAAAGGATGTCTGAGATTGCTTTGAGATAATGTCTTTTACATCCATATTCATCAAAATAATTGTGAAGATTAATCCAATGAAGATGTGTGATTTGGAAGGTTTTATTAACAAAAATGGGGTAATGCATATGTTTCTTATTACAAAATAATGACAAATGTATTACATGTATTAGCTGTTGTAAAGTACACTTGGGGAAGCAAAGTCTATAGATTTTTAAAAAAGAATGCTGAGAACAAGCAACTTCCTTGTTCCCAGATTTCCTGACTCAGACATTTTTTGTCTTTTTGTCTATAAAATAGCAATGTTTTCTAGCTACCAAATATATTGAAAGCACAAATTAACTGGATTTCCAGCCTCTTGGAGAGAGGTACTATAAGAAAGTCCACCCCCTCCTCCAGAGTGTGTGAGGGTGGAACACCTAAAATAGTACAAGGACTGAACAGGGGCTGTACAGGGAAGAAAAAGTGAGGCATGTCTAGAAACTGAAGTCAAGGCAGTGCTTTCTTGAAGTCTGCACTCTGAATCTCCTCTGATGTGTTTTGATGGGCTGCTTGGTCTGTGTCCTTGTTACCTTGGTCTTGTCTACTCAATTCTTTCACAACAGGGCCTCAGGGAAAGGACTGAAATATTCAAATTAAAACAAAATAAAAAAGGTAGGATGTATCCTGCCATCTCATTGTTCCCTCTGCCCCTGGTTACTTCCTTCCAGCTCTTTGTCTGTTGAATCCACCGGGCAGAGACTAGCTTATATTTCTTCTAAATACAGTGATGGCACATCTGGGGCCCAGTTCCCACTGCACTGCTGTAACCAGCATTATAAACAGACGGTGTTGAGGAGCCACAGTGGGAAGTTCTGCCTTGTAAGACAGCAAGAACAGAACAGCTCCATTGAAATGAGGTAAATTCGAAACTGATTCGAGTGCATGCATCTTATGAATCAAGTTTCTCCTTTACTGAAGCATCATGGGTTTTGAAGCCAGTAATTTAGAAGGGTTCAAAGTGAAATTTGACAATTTCAGTAAATATCCAGAATTCCCATTCAAATAATAAATTATTCTGGAAAAAAAAATTGTAAAACCTCATGGTTATGGAGCCTGTCGTCTTGTGCGATCTGAAATTGTGGGTCAGTAGTTACAGATATTTTGTCTTTATTTAAAAAACAAAAAAAAGACAACAAACCCCACATTACTGAATGTGTAATCTGCAGGCTCAAACTGTGTCATGAGTATTACATTTTTTGAACAGATCCAAAGCTCATCGTTTAGGTAGGAGAGTAATGAGATTTTTCAGACTAACATAATGTAGGGCTAATAACTATGAGACACCTAAGGATGCTGAATTCTGGCAATGGGCACTCTCACAGTTCAAAACAACTGTTCACACAAATGGCTTGGAAATATTAGCTGGGTCCCAAATGACATTTATTCATTAATAATTAACAGTTATGATAGAATATGACTCATATTGTGTCTACGTTCTTACTAGTGACACTTAAATAAGATTGTCCTGATGTGAATAACTCATACAAATTCATTATGATCTGTGTGCTTGAAAAGACTTTTTTTCATTCCTCTTTCTGTTGGAGGCCAAATCCTAAAAGGTGCTGAATAACACCCCTTTTCACTGACCTTACAGGAATTGCTAGTATTCAGTATGTCTCAAGAATTAATCTTAGACGTATAATACAAAGTCTGCAGGTTTAAATTTTTCCTTTTTTTTTCCTTGCCCTGGAAAGATCTTTGGCAGCCTGATAATTCTTCCTCTGTATTTCAAGAACTCGGCAAATTCTGAGAGGGATGAGCCTCAAAATGTTTAGTGAATGCATATGAACGCATGAGCTTGTGTATATTTCAGTGGTTCTTGGGGCAAGAGGGAGCTCTGAAGTTTCTGTAAGAAGGTGACATCTTTCTGTATTACCTGCGCATGTCTGATTCACTCTTTTATCTGTCTTGGGATGCTGGTTTCTGCTGTCTTCTGCCCAAGTTTGTTGAATGCTGTGCCCTTTGTACTGTTTTATTTATATCTACTATTGATCCACAATCCATTTACTGAAAGAAGCCATTTCTGAATAACATGATGGACTGTACTGATGAAAAAATTGATTAAAATTATATTTTCAAAGCCAAATGCCCATTCCTTTCTACCGTATATAAGCTTTAAACAGATGACCTGACACCGCTTTAAATAGTTTCTATTCTATGACTGGACAAAAGCTCAAATAATTACCCTGTTCTATACTTAGAGAATCTGTTATCTATTGGAAGGTACTTAATATTCCCCACTTCCTTGAAATAAACTACAAAATCAGGAGTCATCATTATGCTGTTTCAGTGTGGCCTCCGACTCAGCGGTCACACAGTAATTGTTCTGTTGGGTTTGTGTGACCTTGTTTGCAGCGTGCACACCCAGCTGTGTTGAAGCCCAGTGTGCGTGGACTATGAACTGCGCTCATAAAACTAACGAGCTCAGGTGCAATCGCTTGTTTTCTGGTCAACAGTGTTCCTGCTTCCTTCCTGTGCCCTTTGTGGAAATATTCACCTCTGCCGCCACATACAGTGTGCAACGTACAGGTATTCATCCAGGACTGGAAGGTAGTGANCCCTGCGCTGGACCTGTTCCAACAGTTCCATGTCCTTTCTATGTTGAGGACTCCAGAACTGAACACGGTGCTCCCTACTGGTCATGATGCTGCAGCTGTACTGCTGTGGCTGGTAACAGTCCACAGGCTTTGTCTGGAGTTTACAGGACCTCAGGATGGAGGCCTTATCACACGTGCTTGGTCTGAACTTCCCCTGATCTTCTTGGAGCTTTGGTTTCACTTGATATAGCTGCAACGACAATTTTTGTAATGACAGGAGACTCTGGCTAATTTGTTTTGCCACAGTTTTACCACATTTTTAAATAGATATTAAAAATAAGTAGTTATTCTGTGCAGAATGATATATTTATGCCTCTAACGTAATGCTACAGCGTACAGAAATAAAGGCCCGTTGGAAGAGCAATGACCTTGAGAAGACACCGGCTGCAGTGTAGAGTAGAGGTGTGGGATGAGAAGAGATGGGGCATGGGCCAGCACTGAAGACCTCAAGGCTGTAAACAATTTTCCAATGGTCAGATAAAGAAACATAGACTTGAAGCTGGTCAACACTGGTCTCGGGAGTAAAAAAGTCAAGAAAGAACAAGTTTCTAAGATAAATAAAATACATAGTTGCAGACCAGTGAAGAAAAAGCAAGGTGTATAACTTTATTAGAAAACATGTAAAAATAACCTTGGGTGAGGGCTATTTCCAAAAAAGGAGAAAGGAGAGGATGAAGACAAAACCATGAATCTGAAGGGAGCCTACAGGAGAGCTGGGGAGGGACTCTTTGTCAGGAAGTCTAGTGACAGGACAAGGGGTAATGGTTTTAAATTGGAAGAGGGGAGATTTAGATTGGATATTAGGAAGAAGTTCTTTCCTGTAAGGGTGGTGAGGCACTGGAACAGGTTGCCCAGGGAAGTTGTTGATGCCCCATCCCTGGAAGTGTTTAAGGCCAGGCTGGATGGGGCTTGGAGCAACCTGCTGTAGGGAGAGGTGTCCCAGCCCATGGCAGGGGGGCTGGAACTTGATGATCTCTAAGGTCCCTTCCAACTCTGACCATTCTGTGATTCTATGAACACCAACACCATGCTCCTACAGGCAGAGGGCTCTGGATTCTGATGAACCACTGTGGTCCCTCCACCAGATGGAAGCCACAGGGAGGTGAAAGAGTAAGCACGATACCAGGGGTAGTCTGACCATAGTGCATGCATAACGATTTTAACTGTAGGGTTAATATCAAGACTTTCTATACAATTCTGTTACATTTATTTCCTTTCTTTATTTTTTTATCAATAATTAGATATGGATTAATAATAACTCATTGATTAGACTGATAAGGTTGTGACTATACTGACAATACATTTTGTGTGACTTAATACACAGAGTGGGTTTCTTTTCGCCCATAACGAGATTTCACATGTTACAGCTCCTGCAGACGTTGTTTTCCCCATGTCGAAATGACACCCACTTGTTGGTGGGCTGATGGATGTTAGCCAGCCTTTGTGGCATTTTTCATTAGGTCCTTTAATGCAGCTCTGATGTCTCATCCAGTTGACCACAAAAGCTGCAAGAAAGGTTTTCTCTTCATTGTGACTCAATGCAACCACTCATCTTTAGCCCGTTCCATCAGCCTGAGGCATCTACTGGATTTAAAAGTGTGATCTGGTGAACCTCAATCTCACCTCTGGTATAAAACCAGCTTCTTTGGAGAAAGAGGTATGAACCTTTTAAGCTTCCATTATTTTCTGCTTTTATTCTCTAATAGTCTCTACTTAGCTACACAGTCTCCTTCAAGCACACGCTGATCCTGTTCTGGAGTGGCAGTGCCACAGAGGGCTAGAGTGGTCTCCAGAGATCCACAGGCATTACCTGAGGTCTGCCACCAAATCCCTATATCACTGGCTTAAAAATTTTATCTTACTTGCATCTCAGTTGTCATCTAATAAATGGGTACTGGGTTTTTTCTCACTGTGTCACTACTTAAGACTCTACATTGAGCAGGAGAACGACTATCGCTGTATTTAGTGTGTTGCACAGCGTGGTGAGGCTGGATTCTGAGAGACCCACCAGCTGCTTAGAAATCAGGGTCATAACTGCTGGATGAGAACAGAAATCAGAGCTGCCTCCTTAATCTGTTTTTGGGGAAAATGGCACCCAAAATTTGAAACTCGTTCTTAAGAATTTAATTAATTTTGTGTCTTCTATTCGTTCTTATTTTCCTGAAGTTCCTTGAAAGCAACTCAAAATTTAGGAATGCCTACAAGACTCTGCTACCAGAAGTGCTGTGCAACTACAGCTGAAAAGCAAATGCTATATGGGTGCAAGAGAAAGGAACAGCGGTTGGAATGGCCTGAATAGTATGAATGTATTGCACATTTTCTATTTAAACCAATGCTGTCCGCTAGTTCAATTACTGCCAGTGTGTGGCTTTGGGCAAAGCAATTTTCTGCTCCACTTTTTCCATCTGTGAGACAAAGAAAGAGTGAAAATGGAAGGAAAAGAGGTTTAAAACCACTGCTTTTTCCCTCTGTTACTAAAGGCAAGAAATCACCTCTGTTCCTCTTTGTGCGTCAGAAGGCACGACGCTCTCACCTCTCTTCACCTTTGCTGGAGCTCTAGGAGTTTGCCTTTCTTTGCCTCCTGCCTTAGCCTCTGCCTCACAAATGTGACTTGAGCTAATGTCCACAGAGCCCTTTGAGAACCTCAGTGAACAGCGTGGCATCACCACAAACAACACCCCATGCACACCCCTAAAGTAGGAATGACCAGGCAGCGTGGGAATGCGGATAAAGAGTATTCCTGTCGCACTGTTCTAGGTCATATATACTTGTGTATCTTGTTACTGTGAATTTAACATTGCTTGCTATTCACTTAAATTCTACTTGCCTGTGTAAGTGCCACAATATATGCCCTATTATGTCAGCATGTATTAAAAATGTGCAGGTAAGGAGCTGAAGGCTATTTAGGTGGGCTCTGATAGAAAAGAGATTGCAGTGTGGCTTTTGGATTAACGGCGAAAGCGAAAAAGTTCTTGAGAGGCCTTAATAGTCAGTTGGCAATCCATAGCTGGATCTCATCAGTGTGCAGCTAATTCTTGACAGAATACTTTATCCAGGATTATTCAGGTATTTAATTTAAAAATTTACAAAGGTATATTACTCATATTTACTAGTGGAGATTGATACTTCATTTATAGATTGTACTATTTGAGATGTACGTGTCATGGGTCTGACAGGGCTGCTTCCCTTTCTTATCTCTCACTTTCATTTTGGTATCTGTATCTAACATTATCTAGGCCTGCATAATAGTTTTATTTACATTTTAGGATTAAAAGTAACAGCAGGACTGTGTAATTGCTTGGCAGGAGTTCAGGCCTCGTATTTTGTGGTAGTACAAAAGCAACTGTGTTGGCAATAAAAAGAAGTCTAGCAGTATTTAAGCATGAAATAAAACCATATATTATTTTTGATATTTAACGTGTAAAAAATAAAGATTCGTAACTCAGGCTCTTCAGAATCTAGGACAGACCAAACTGTGTTGCATTCTACATACTTCCAGAAAGCAGCTACTCTGAGGACCCAAATGTTTCACTTTTGGGATCAGAAGCACTGACATCGTTAGTGTCTCAGTCCAGGGAGCACTGATGGGCAGCCCTGGGTGCCAAGGGCTGTGGCAGTCCCAGAAATGAGCATGTTATAATGTTTATGGGCAGCTGAATAACCTTATTCAGATGAATGCCCAATGTAAGTTGCCTGTTGCTGATGGTGTGACTGTCTACAGAATCACACCTGAACGGGTTGGCTCTGTACTCAAATGGCTATATTGGCTGTATAACATAATTGCAAAAATAAAATAAAAATATTTAATCTTATAACTGATCTAAAGACATTCCTTCTTACTGATTTTTAAAATATAATGTCATTTCCTTCTGCTTGCTGTGTAATTACTTGGTGATGTTTCATCTGCTTTAAATCAGGCCCCTAGTCCTGTGATACTTACTCATGCGTAGATAGTCCCACTGAATTCCAAGGAATATATTCTTTTCTCTTCCTCTAGAGTCACTGAGGATTATAAAGCTGCAAGTAAGAAAATCCGTAGCTCAGAGGCATATGTGTCTGTGTAGATCTTCTATTACGACTGGCATTTGTATGGCAGAACTGATGCATGCTCTAAATCAGTCAACCCACTTTACCAAAATAGACTGACTAATGAGAAGACTAATCAGTAGGTTTGTGCATTGCAATCATTTGCCAGTTGCTTATTTTATTAAGTAATTTGCTATTGAAGCTCAGTCGGGACTAATGGGGGAAAATTGAATTAATACATGGAGAATACATTTAATGGTCTTATTTTTGTCTGGTTTAGAACAGAATACTATTAACTTGCATGACACTTTTTTATTTCAAGTTGAAAGGGAGAAAGATAAATATGGCACGCATTACTGCTGAAGTGGGTGTTAATTTGAATCAGTGCATGGTTAACACTCGCTTGACCAATTTAGGGAAAAAAGCATATTAAAGAATCAAGGTTAGCTATAAATCTAATAAATACAGATTCTTGCCTTCATGTAAGTGCTGCTGGTGCAGAGCAACCCTAAAGCCAACGTATCCAGAGATGGAAGAAGCATCCTGCGTCAGGATCTCTCGTTATTGCAACTGATTGATGAAAGTTGAGCATTAGCACAGCGTTACTTAGAGCTGGGATCTTGCATATTGAGAGCTGGAAGAGATGTTCTTGGGAAGAACTGAGCAAGGCTGCATTTCTTACTCATGGTGTTTTGTCTTGCCCTGTGCTCACGTAACATTCAGCATTGTGAGATACTAATCTTGATGAAGTATCTGCCTGTTACCACAACGGAGTAAACAGTAGGCGTAATAATGATCATAACGGCAAGAATCTTCTAGAAATTATTCCAGATTTGGTTTTGTTAATTTCTTTCTGAGCTGAACATGATGAGTGCTTCAGAAATATGACCAGGTCTTTCCGTTACCTCAGGGCTGTCAAACAGAGAGCAGCCTTGTTTTTCTGGAGTTCATTATGGAAAACGCCATAGCACCAACAGTCTTTGAATACAAATTGTTCAGTTGACCTTTCTCACAAGTTGAATGCCAAACCGCTTTATGTTGAGCAGCAGAAACTCATCTGTGGATGAAAACGAGGTTAAATGAGAAAATAATTCTTTGCTGGAGGTGTGTGTTATTTTCAGTACCGGGGTTAACACTTTTACACCAGCAGGAGTTTGCAGAGTTGATTTCTGTGACTGTATTATGGAAACAGTTTCCTGCTTCGCTGTGAGGCATTTATGTATTCTTCATTACCACATCCACTGGCAGAAGTTTTTCGTAAAAGGTCATTGTGTCAATGCTCATGTTTCTTTATCACAGGCGATTTAGTAAAAATGAAGCCAGTGTCCATATAGGGTAATGCAGCCGGGTGCTCTTGGCATTCCCAGCAAGACGTAACCAGGCAGCTCTGCGTGCACTCTTGGAATTATTCCTCAGTGGTATCATCTGCATGACTGAACACAGATGTTCACACACGCATGTAAACTTTACATGCTGAACCTATCTGAAGATGAATTGCAAGCTTATGTAAGGGCTCCTGCGCTGATGCATCCCAGGCATTATTCCCTCCCTCTGATGGTTTGCACCACTTCAAAGATGGCCTCAGAGAACCCAGTTTGTGGAAAGGAATCTTAGTTTTCCACTCTGAGGTTTAACTGATGTTGTGCTATGGGAATAAACAGACAAAAGATGGTCTTTAAGATTTGCTGTGCAGTCAAAACAAGCCATGAATTCCAGAACACATTATTTCTCCATCAGCTTTGTAGCCAAATTAAAACAGAATATCTCAATCCCACCAAACTAACTTGGTGCCAGCAGAAACTGGACCTGATGCCTGCCTTCCAGTTTGCTCTGCTAGGTATTTGGTAGGATGCAGCAACAATCCACATGCGGCCAGGCATCAGCTACAAAACTACAGTATGATTACTGTTTATTTTTAAACTAAAAAGCGGTTGAGACACACATTTTCCCCTTGGTAAGGCAGAAGTTAAGCTCTTATGACAGAATTCAGAAAGAAAATGCCTCCCCCCACCCCCAGCAGAAGCTTTCTCACAACTGGTTTTATGAAAACGTCCAAGGGCAGAAGTCACTCCCAAGGATGTTGATGTTGGAGCACTTAAGCCGTAGTGGAAAACAGGTGAAAAATGCTGGAGGAGCCCATGCCTGGCCTTCTCAGCCAGATGCGGCGACTCCCTGAGGTGGGACCCCCTCTGGATTTGGGTTCAAAGCTCAGGGCTGGTGGAACCCAAGGGTTACAATCTGTGCAAACGCCGGCTGAGCACATACTGGGGACACTGGGGCTCTGACACTGGGCTGGTGCAGCGCCCAGGAGCCTCTCCAGAGAGTATCCCCCTCCGGACCGGGCCTGTGGGGTGTGGGGAAAACCAGCAGCCAGGGGAGACTGACCAGAACCGGGTACAAATCTTAGCGTAAAACAACTGAACCGCTTTAAAAGAGAATGAATAAATGAATAAATAAATAAATAAATAAAAGCTATCTTTAAAACAAAACGACCGAAGGCTTTTTGCTGCCGTTTCCTGTGGGAGCCCGTTCCCTCCCGCCGCCTCACCGAGAGCTGCCGCCCCTCGGAGCGACCCCCC
>VXBW01005228.1:1126118-1199001 GCA_013400375.1 Thinocorus orbignyianus | reverse complement strand
AAAGTGCTGGATCACCCCCGGAGCCGACTGGGCGGCTCCTCTCCCCCGGCGGGGCAGGTCGGTGTCACTGCCGTGAGGGCAGCGGTCGGTGGAGGGGCTCCCCGTCCTGGGGGCGAGGCGAGCCGGCCTGGTGCTGGGGTGTCAGGGCGGGGGGAACCGTGTGTGGCCTCCCCGGCTGTGGGGGGGCAGGCGGGAGGGGTGTTTGCCTGAGCGGGTCAGTGCCCAGCCTGAGGCTGCGGGCACAGGTTTGACATTTACTTGCGTTTTAGGGGCTGTTTTTCGTTTTTCTTACACATCTTTTTAATTGGGTGGGGTTTTGGCGGGGGAAGGGTAGCAGTATGGGGTGTATTATTGCCGGCTTTTGCAATCCGTGACGGTCCAGATAGGACCATAGCAAGCCTACGCTGTGTAGATGGTAAAAACTTCATGCGAGGATGTAAAACCTGTAAAGTTGCCTTAGTGTTAGCATTTTGGAACGGGAGAAGGACTAGTAGATGTCCTAAGCTTAGTTTAAATAAGAGTAAAGTTTATTGAGATACAGGTGAAAGGGTGGTAAGAAGGTGGCGGGTAAAGTTGAGTCCAGTTTTGTGCTTTAATCTATGAAATTTGATAATTTGGGGAAGTTTGGATTAATTACTTGTAATGTTTCTGTAAGTTTGGGTTTTGATTTGGTAGGGTAAAGTTGTGACCATGAATTGTATTAACAAACTTTTATTTGCATTTCCCATGCTGGAATTATTTTCCCTGTCTTCAGAAATAGTCAAGCTATGTTGTCTCTTTTGGTGTGTTGCTGCGTGATGTGGAATATTCTCAACTCGTGTATGAAACAACAGTTGAGACTCAGAAGATAGATTGCTTCTGGTTGTGAGCTCAGTGAAGTTTTGGTTTCTTTTCCATTTCCTGATGGTTTGACACAATGAGAAGGAGGTGGGGGAGGGAGGAAACCGGTTTAATGTTACACCAAGTCTAGCAATATATTGAAAACTTGTACTTGATTCTTGAACAAAGGATTGGTTTTCTTGTTAATTACATATCTGAGTGACTGAGTAGTTCATGGCATTGCATCCCAACATATCAAAAACTTTGTTAATCAATGCAGAAGGATCTTCTGTTTTGACATGCAGAACGTCCTGATGAAGCAAGAGGTTCAAAACACCTTCTGAAAAAAAAAATAATTGTTCTAATTCTGCAGTTTTTACTGTTTATAAGGAAGTAGAACCTTAAAAAAGACTTGATGTGCGTCTACATCTTCACTGCAACCCAAAAAAGCATGAAGTCTGTATGCAGTTACATTTTGTTGAGCTGTTTTGGAGTTTTCTTTGGGGAGCAGCCCTGTAAAGTACCCAGAGAATCAGCCATGGCAGCGAGGTGTGCCAGTGATTTATGCCTGGATAGCGGTCTCTGATCTGCCAAATGAGCCTCCTGCGGAGTCTGCACCTGTGAGGGCTTCTGAATTCCTGTGTTGGCGTGTTTCAGTGCAGTTGAAGTCTATAGTCGTAGTACTAGCTTCACTAGTTAGAGTAGTACTGCTATAATGATTATCAGGAAAAAGAAGTATACTTTCTGGGATTTCAGGATATGTTCCGCAAAAATGTCCTGTGGTTTAATTTAATGCTAAACTGGACTGGATTCAGCATTTACTTTCATAGAAAATTGGTAGCTAAAGCCAGCCTACACTTTGGATTATCCATATGCAGATGTATCACCTGCTTTAAGTCAATGTAATATTTTAACAAAGAATTAAATTTCATGGAACTCCTGTCATTGTGACAGCCCCCACCCCCACCAATATACTTAGTTTGATATATTTTCTGTGTATTAGATAAATAATATTGTCTATAACATCATCAGGAATAAAGCTATCTTCAGATGTTATTATTAGGATTAAGGTGGATGTTTATACTTCTGTGATTTTTATGCACTTGCCTCTATCACACCAGCTTTCAAACCTGCAAAGAAATAAACCCAAAGCATTCTTTACGTTTTTATTCATACTGAAGCTAGTTACTGCTTTTTGAAGTTTAGTTAGTCAAATTGGGGGTCGTGTGGGGGAGATCTTTTAAACTTACATTGTCAGAATCAGGTACGATACTGTTCTTCTAACTATTAGGAGCATTAGTTAATTATTTTAATGCAGTTTGCCACGTTACCTTTAAATAAAATAATTTCTGAGGTCCTTGTAGTGGAGCGAAGTTTATCTTTTGGCTGAAACTTGCAGAAATGAACTTAAGTACTATTGAAGAGTTGTGGGGTCTAGGGGGGGTTGAAGTGTGCCAGCGGTGCCTGCTGTGGAGCTCAGGAAATGGCTGGGGTTTATCTCTCAAAAACTGAAATGTAGCTGTTTCTTGGTTTCCTGGAATAGTTCTTCCCCTGTGGCGATAAAGATTAAAGTGATGATAAGAAACACAAAAGCAAAGTGTATCTACTTTTTTACATGATGAATTAATGTCTTCCAAAATCTGATTTTTTAAAAACGTCTTGAATGCTTTGCATTGCTAAAGCAGCTATTGCGTTTCCAGGCGCATTTTTTCAGAGTATTTTTTCTCTAGTTATGTCAAGCTTTGTCCTCAAAACTTCACAGAAATCATTCAGCATTCCTAGAAGACATTGTCTTGTCATTTCTTTCACACTTCAGCAAATGTATATTGTGTTGTAGTTCCTATCAATGTCACCGTTATGTATGAGGGTTGTGGGTGGTCACATTCTTTGTGTGAATATTTTTTCAACCAGCAAGCTCAGGACAAGGTTTCTGATAGATTTCACGTAGATCTTTGTTGCTTTTAAGCTTTGCTGCTTTTTTGAAATACAGGACGATTCTTCTGCAACTTGGAAATCAATAACATTTGATAAGCGTTTTGCTGGAAAACCAGTCTTTTGGAACTGTTCCTGTGGGAATAAACAGGTACTTTGTATGAGCATTATTGTTCACAAAACATCAAAATACAGCCCTTTTGTTTCGCAACACAGATGAAAGTAGCTGAGAAGCCAGCAAGAATTCTGTTTGGGCTGCCTGGTATTTGTTCTTCAGCACAGTGTGAAGTGCTGCGTGAACAGGGCAAGACCTACATGGAAAGTGCAGTATGTGAGGATGCACTTGAATTGAGGGTTTCAACAAGTACCTGAGTAAATGCTACCGAATTTTCGGTGGTAGGATAGATGCATGGTTATCCTGGGGCAAATTGCTTCCTCCAGAAGACTATTAAGCAGAGAGCCTGAAAGAAAGGGATCTTGTTTCAACATCTATGATTTCAGAATCATGCTTCTAAGCTGAATAATTGCATACAAAAATATAACCTAAGTGGAAGTTGCCCTAGTCTGAAATATTCAGCAGTAATTAGAGGAAATGGATGGTTGTGTAATAATCTGGATTCTGGGAGTGGGGGTGGGGGTTGTTGCTCTTCGTGAAACAGATTCTTTATTGTTTTTTGCTCTTTGGGATAAGCATGTGATGCGAGTGTGTATGTGCTTTTATTTTTAAAGGAAGATGGCTTGATCTATCAGTAGAATTGAATCCCTTCATAACTCAGAGCATGCAGAAAAACATACAAGTATTCAACTGCGAGATTTACTATCTGGTGTGTTTTCGACATGGTATTGCACCTAAAACCAGACATTAAGACTTACAGTTCTGCTTGATTTTAAAGTCTTAAAATTTTCTCTGTGGCCTGGTGGTGTTCTTCTGTGCTCTGGGCTGTGGTCTTGTGATGACTTTCTCTCGTGGTCTGTTCTTGGAAACTGCTCTCGAACATCCCTGTTAGTCCCATCTCCTTCGTGCTGGGCTTCACGTTTCCCCACTGCTGACCAGTATAACATAACACTGCAAAACACTTGGCGTTCTTACAGCAGTTATTAATTTTGGATTAAAGGCGATCAGGTCTATTTGATGTCAAGGAGTAATTTTTCCAAATTGGTGAGACTGATCACTGGCAAATTGAAACGTGTGTGTATGCATTGAAAGACTGGGCTCTGGTTTCATCACCCCTTCGCAGTCCTCATCAATGGCTTAATCAGTTCAACAGAACAATACTTCTGCTAAAGGAACAGTCAGTCTTCAGGACAGTTAACTTTCCCTTTCCCTCTTTTTTTTTTTTTTTTTAAATCCTTCTCTTGGTGTCTTTGTGCTGAAATGCCCAAACTTTGCTTGTATGTTTTCTTTAAGACTACATGCAAGAAAGCAGTGAAAGCGTGCATGAGATTTCCAGCCTGTTTTTTTTCAGTTGAATGAGAGGCCAAGAGTGATTAGTGCTGCTGAATGTAGGGGTCAGTGTTTGGTGGGGACCAGCAGCTACCTGCCATTGCTTCACGGGGCTCTGCAGAGCCAAAAATTGAAGGCTCCTGTGTGTAGAGAAAAGGCACAAGTTGGCTGAATGCTGAGGATCCTGTCACACAAAGAGTGTTGAGTACTGGTGTACTTACACTGACACTTTTATTTTGCTTTGTCTTCTCTTACTGACAGTTTTGAGGCAGACTTGGCTTCTGTGTGTTAGTTGGTAATAGTTTGTAAAAGTCAATAAGTGAACAAAGGCTGCCCTGTCCTTTGAGTAATAATAAGTACTTTTATCTAGATGTTGAATGTTCCCACTCCAGTAGCATTTCCAGTGTCTAAACTCCAAGCTTATCTGAGCTGGGATTTTAGTTCTTGGCACTGAAATAATCAGTTTACTTCTGATAACATTTTTAAGATTCTGTCATTGTCGTTTATATAAATTAGATGATTTCTGTGTGCTATACATTCTAGCAAAGTTACAGTTGAAGATACCTCAATCCTTCCTTCCCTGGGCAATCAGATCTCCTGTTTGAAGTTGCTGAGAGTTTGATCCTGTGCTTTTTGCCTTCCTTGGTGCCTCCTTATGTTTGCCGACTGACATCAGTGATACACTGGAGCTATTGGACTTCGGTCTAGTATTTCATTCATTCAGAGCTGGGTTTGGCTGGTGCTTTAAGGTGGTTTTGCAGCCCAGCTGGCAAAAAGAGCATCACCCTCAGTTCTTCTTGTCAGGAGTAAGCCCGAGGGAGCCAGGCAGGAGCTCTGTTTGTGTTTGGGAGACAACTCTAAGCATGTTTGTGCAAGGGCTTAACTTGGGCTCAGGCATCGATCCTCTTGCCATGCAGCCAGCTCGGATGCGTGGGTAACGATCATCCCATTAAACTTTTAAAACAGTGCCGCAGGAGTAACATTGATCTGAACTGTTAATGACTAGAACTAAACGTGTCAGGCTGGAAGGCTTTCTCTTAAATGTATTGTTCGCTTGTTAGATGATAATAAATCTGGCTTTTTGAGGAAAAAACACGAATTTGAAGTCATTAAAAAAATACTACTGTGATGCAGTGAAGGACGACTTGAAGCTAGTGGATGTTCCTCAGCTCTATTTTTCAGTAGTATGGTGATTATGACATTGATTGTGTAGACAGCCAATGGCAGCTGTTATGAAAACACTGGTAATTATTACTGGTCATTTTTTTAATCTTACTTATTACTAATTTTTTACTATTTACTCATTGGTAGCAGTGAGCAACAGTGATAATTTCTTAGAAAAAGAATGACTTTTTTACCTCTTTGCTATACTAGTCTTTGGTACAAAATTGAATCCGCAGGTTTATTATCTTTATGCTTTATATCAGATTTAGTGCAGGATTATTTCAATATTTGTGAAATTAGAAAACTATAAATAATTCCTATTAAGATAAGTTAAACAGCACTTTACTTTCTTCGCTACATAGTATATGTAAAGAACCTAGATCCTCAACTAGATTGTATATTAGATCCTTGCCTGAGGATCCTGCTCAGAGAGATCAGGCTGATCTGATTTCTGTTTAACACTAGCAAAGAGAGACAAACTGCAGGAACAGTAAGAGATCGATCAAATGTGAAAAATCTTAAAAGAAAATGTATTCATAAGTACATACTTGATCTGTGTGGTAGTTTCTGATACTTGTGTTCATCTTCCTTGAGTGAGAGATCAGTTAGGAGTCTACTTTATTGCAGATTATTTTTTTCTTATATGGCATGGGGTGGAAGGAAGGGGAACAATCAAATTCATTAAGTTGCCACTATTGCTCATACCTTTTCATTTGTTGTGTATTCATTTTTGTCTTAGACTTTCATGTGAAAGAAGTACAACACTCTGTGGACTGGTCTCGGCTTTTAAAGCCTGGCAAGATTCGTTAACTCAGAACAAACTTGATACACAAAATAGATTTATTTGGATTTTTGGCTCTGTTATAACTGTCATGGGTGATCTCTTAGTTCTCCTATTTTAAAGCCAGTTGTTAAAGTCAGCTATTCAGATCGGCAGCTATTGCCCTGCTTCGGTCACTTTTTCTTTTCTTTCCGTTCTTTTTTTTTTNTTTTTTCCCCAAAGAGGACTACGAGTCCCTTTTTTTTCCTCTTTCTGGATTTCTGAAACTTTAGAAACTCAATTGCTGTTGCCTTTTAAAGCTCGATTCACCCTATATTCCTTTCAATTCACAGGGCAGCATTCCATTTACTGCTTATTCTAGGAGCTTTTCTGAGCTCTTTTTTGCTCAGTCGTGAACAATCCTGCTTGCCAAATTGGCACTTGGCAAATGAAAGATTTTTCGTCAGTAATATGTAGAAACAACTTCTGCCTGTCCAGTAAATCTTTGTGACACTTTTGTAGCATAGTATAAATGTAAAATAAACTTACCTCGTAGGAAAAAAAGAGGGATTTTTGATTGATCTGCTCCTGTAGCACTGATGGGAAAATAAATCTTGTAATTACTTCAGTTATCTAAAGACAAAACCAAAAGGATGATGTGTCATGCTAGCTAGAAAATTCAGACTGTTACCAGCCACGTGTGCTTTTTCGTTTTTCTTGATGGCATAGTATGTGTTTTATTCAAAGAAATCTCACATTTACTTTTCCAGATTGAGAAGGATCCAAAATTGTAGCATCAGGGGAAAGGGACTTTCAAATAATTCAACAGTTTTAGACATGGCTTTCACATAAATATGGATGCATCTTTACATGCTTAATCGATGCATTACTTGCGTTGATTTACTAATGTGTGAGGATGTTCAGGAAACTGTCATACCTGCAGTGGTCACCCAGGGTGACATTCGGTCCCTCATCATGGTTGTCCAGCCCACCACGTGGCTGTGCCATGCCTCTGCCTCGAGCGGTGTCTGAAGTGTGTGTGTTTAGGTTTGATGTTTCCTTCTGCACTTAGGAATTGCGTAGTAACATCTGTGTACATAATGAGGACATATTTAATATTAACCTGTCACATGTAGAAACGTGTTACGGTAGTAACTTTATTAGGAAAACATAAACTTTTATCTTTGACAGTGTCCTGGTTTGAGGTAAAACATAACCAATTTTCTGTTTTATAGTTTTACTTTTTTAGCTGGTTCTCTTCTAAACTAAGCTCTGAAATCTCTTCCTCTCTTTTTCGTAGGAGGGGAGGGAGGGGCCATCTGTCGTTCTGGTTGGTCAGTCCAGCCAAAACCACAACAGACTAACATTAACAGAAGAATGTATGTTGGCAGTATGAGTTGTGGGCAGGATGGTTGACAAAATGTACACCCATCCAAGTTGGAAGGGGCTCCGGGGTTCTTTTTGTCCAGCCTTTTGCTCAAAGAAGGATTAACTCTGAGTTCAGTCCAGGGGGCTTAGGGTTATATCCAGTCTAGTCTTAGAAACCCCTGAGGCTGTTCTGCAGCCTCTCGGCTTTGCTTCCAGTGACTGATAATCCTTACAGTGAAAATCTTTCATTCTTCTATCCATTTAGAACCTTCTGCATTTCAATTTATGATATTTCTGGTATTATTCCCTCCCATACGCTTCAGTAAAGAACCTGTCTTCATCTTCTTGGTAATCCTCTCTTGTGTCAACTGCTGTTAGGTCCCCCTGAGCCTTCTCTTCGCCAGGGTGAACCCTGGTTCCCTGGCCTGAAAGAAGTTTAGATTACTTTGAAATCAACATGTACTTTTAGTATATTTTTGACTTTGTTCTTTTAAAGACTGATTGAAAAATGATTACATTTAAAATAGCATGCAATCTCTATTTCTTGTCCTGCCAGACTAAGTTCAAGTTGAATGACGTTTAAAAGGAAATGGTTTTGCCGATTCATTCTAGTACTAAAATTGTACCTCGGAACTAGGAGAATGGATTGGTAATCCTCATACATCTTTTTCGTATCCATAGTATTGTACATGAATGTTTCAGAACAGCTGAGTCACCTTTGCCAGTTCTGCTGGTTGTTGATGTAGACGTGAATGCTGTTGTGTTGTTTATGCTAGTGATAAGGGCAGAGTCATTCAGGATAGCATTCCAGATTAATACAATAAATATTTTCCGTCTATGCTTTTTGCAATATATTGAAGTAATGCAGGTCTGATGAAGGCACTGAAATCATCTTTCTAGAAAATAATTATGGTATTATGCTGTTTGAGCTTGCTTTTGTTTGTTTGTAACAAAACAAATAATAAAGGTGGTTAAATGAATCAAATTGTAGATGAATATGATGGGTCTGCGCAATTCAGATGCAACACATAAACAGCTAATAGAAGTCCAGTTCAGTGTCTTTTGGTGAGCTATTAGCTAGTAAACACTGTCAGTATGCAAGACTTTGGAATTCTTGGGGATTTTTTGTTGTTTTTTTTTTTTTTAGGGTTTTTTTTTTTTCAGAACAGACAGTTTTATTTAATGTGCTTTTTTAAAGTTGTTTTTTCTGTTAACTCTTTCTCTAGAAAATCAAGCTCTTGACGTCCTTTATCAAAGAACCTGGAACAGCAGGGAGACTGCTTTTACAATGAGGAGAAATTATCTGCTAGGTAAGTGATCTCTGATCTTTTCAGTTGGGGAAGACAGCTATGAGTTACAGTTGAATCAGCTGCTGGGGCAGTAGGTGATTTAGATACACTTGGCACTGGAACAGGCCTTGAGTGAGGTGAAAAGGAGGGTTTGTGAACTGTATATGTAATTTCCTGCTGAGTGGTGATGAAACTCTACTCAAATATTCAGTTAAATGTGTAATCCTACTTTTTCGTGTCTCTCAAAAAATGTGAGGATAGAGTTAAAATCTGTGAGTGTTCTAGAAGTGAGATAGCTGGTAAATTGTGAACATCTCTACATCTGTAGGCAGATGAAATATATATAGGTATATTTAGGTCTGTATATTTATCTCTTGATTGTTGTTTTATAGTGTGATACCTTGTCAAGCTGCCTGGTATTTTAGGTAAATTTGAAGCGACAGTTCATTATAGTAAATTAGATGTGACTAATTTCCTTTGTGAGTAAATTTTACATTTAAAAAATGTGTAGAAAGTAGCAAAGGTAACCTTCTGCTGTGCATTTGATGACAACCTGAGTGCTGAATTATTTACCACTGCTTTGTATTGCCCATTTACTCTCTGATGGATCATTTTACACTATAATATTGTTACTGCATGGGGAAAAAAAATACGTGCTCAGCAGTTTCAGTGACCTCTGGAAAGGATAATTTGTTTGGGAGTTTAAAATACGGTTGACATTTTACCGGAATCTCTTTCATTATTTTTGTTTGCAAAACCTACAGAATATTATATTTTGTAGTTTCAGGCTATAGGGTATTTAAATAGTGGGAGAAAAAAAATATTAACATGGGAAGTATTTTTCAGCTTGGTTATGCCTGTCAGCAACGTGGAAATTCCCAGAATATTCTGAGAGGCAAACGTAAAATATCATTTGAATTTTTGAATATCTGAAACCATCCTTTTTTCACGTGTGGGTTTGGTTTTTGGTTTTTTTTTGGAAAAAAGATGGCATTAGAGGTTTGTTCAGTGATGAAGTTCTGGTTTTATTTTATACCTTGCTTGGCATTGAGAATACATAGAGTGATTGAATAAGGTGTTAGCGTTTCTGTTTGTGAATATAATTAACATGATTGTGCTGGGTGTAGGTTACTGCTATTGCTGCACTTCATTCTAGATCACAAAAGTCATTATATGTGGGGCCAGCTGATCATTATTTTCAGGCATAGACAGGATCAAGTACTAGTAACCTCACTTCATGCAAAACAAGATGAAGAAAAAGTAGTAGTTCAGTGAGAACTCTGAATTTTTCTGAAATATATTGCACTTAGTTCGTATATTACATTAATACCATTATTTTCAAAAGCAGTAACTACTACTAAAGCCACCTAAATAAAGCTACTGTAATCTTTTTTTTTTTTTAACTTTAAATATTCCTTTGAAAGTTTAATTTTAATAAGCCAAACATAAATACAATTTGGTTGCTGACTTTAGTAATATTTTTCTTTTTCTGTTTAGGTGATTAAACTTCTGATTCAGTCAGCACATATTAATGGGGAAGAAAACCCAATTAACACAGTTCTTGCAGTTTGTGGATTTTTTTGTTTGGTTTGTTGTTTTTTTTTAAATTCGACGGTGTTTGAGGAGAGATTTGAGGAAAATTTCAAGGGATGGAGTTAGCTCACAGTTTACTACTGAACGAAGAAGCGTATAACCAGCTCAGTGAATTTCAAAAAGCAGAGTTCATTTTTGAATGGCTACAGTTTTTGGAAAAACTTTTACCAGTGACTAGCAGAGTAAGTATAATGAGACTTGAGAAGAAAAGCACTTATAGAGCTATTTCTCTCTGTCTTTTTTGTTATTTTGTTCAAAAACAAAGGGCAGTATTCAATTTAATTTGCTTCATGTCTTTTACATACACGCAATGAAAGCATGTTCCGTGTTAGCAGTAACTTTCTGAATGTTACAGGTTTTTGGTCACAGCCCTTCAAGCCTCTTGTCCAATGAAAGGGATTTGAGAAATAATCATGAAGTCAATTATTATTTTTTTTTAACTCAGATTATTACTGCAAGATTTTACAACCACATGGTGAAAAATGGCAGTCATGCTTCCATCTAGCGTGGCACAAGTATTTGGTAGTTCTGTAGCAAGTGAGAATGTAACATCATTCTCTCTTGTTTTTTATTTTCCTAATTGTAAAAAAGATCTGTTTCCAGCCAACTGTCCAGTTGTTTGGTTCATTCTGTAGTATATACTAAGTAGCATATGTGGATATTTAATAGTAGTCTGACCTAGGTAATGCTATTAATAATGATGTTATTCATGTTAAAATACGTAAAAAAAATAAATATACAGTGACAGGCTCTTAATTTATTTTTTATAAAGAGCATTTAAAAAAATGAAGACTAAAATAGATAATTACTTTAAGGAAAGTTCTTTCCTTTGTAATGCTCAACTTGTTGAAATTCTGCTGAAGTTCTTCTTTACTACTTAAATAACTATGTTTCTATGGATTGTTTTACTTTAAAGCAGGCATAAAAGAAGCAAGAAATAACAATTTTGTTTTAGCAAAATATAACTGTTCGAGTGACAGGGAAAATACTCCTGAAATGCTACTAAAAAGAATTATGCTCTGGAATATGTGATTATGGTGGGTTTTTTTAATAAGTATAAAATATTCACATATTTGAGATGGCTTTTCTTTTAGTAGAAAGGTGCAATAAAATGCTCATTTTTAATTAGGAATGTCAGAATGATAATAATGGAAAGTAAAGAAAATCAACAATATTTATCTAACTTCTACATTTAACTGAAATTTAAGTGGTTACTGACTTTATTTCCAGGCTGATATAAGGGAAAACCAGAAGAAACTGGTTGAACAATTGACTTCTTTATTAAACAATTCACCAGGACCTCCTACCAGACGGCTTGTTGCCAAGAATTTAGCTGTACTTTATAGCACTGGAGACACTTTTTCTGTTTACCAAACAATTGACAAATGCAATGAACTGATTCGGAGTAAAGATGATTCACCAAGTTATCTGCCTACAAAACTGTAAGTATTTTTTTTTTTTAACCCCAAGCTTCAAATCCCATAAATAATAAGAGAGACAGATTCACGTGGTGAGAAGTTAATGTCAGAGAGGTGTGCTACCTCATTTCTGCCTGTTGTCCAGTAGAAGCTTTGTACCACATGACACAGAATTTGGGAGCCTCCCTGATTAGTAGCATTGTTGTGGGTGTATCCAGCTGTAGCAAGTAATGTTTTCTTTGGTATTACATACATAGAAGTTTTAGACTAGAGTGTTCCAAAGAGAAACTGAGTTCATCTGAAACCTGAAAACAAATTCAAATTGCTTCCTTCCTCAGAGGTATTATGACAATTTTATTTTAATCACTTAATGTATGCTGCTTTCAGGGCAGAATTATGACTGTTTAAGTACTTGTGTAGCATTTTATATATTTCTTTCTGTGTCTTTACTGGAAAGTTTCGAGTAAGAAGTTCAGCTGCATGTTGGGGGCAAAAAAAAAGTCAGGTCAGTACTTTACAATGTAAATTGCCCTTGAAAGTTAAATAAGCTCAAAATATATTTTTCTTCCTTATTTATAAGTTTCTTGTTAGGATTTGCGTAAATATAAAGTAAAATTAATCACATTAAAACACTTCAAAATCACATTGCTTTAGAAGCACTTAATATTAGCGGAGGCAATGTGGTGGCTGATGGGAGTTGATGTTGATTGTATGCGTTAGAACACTCTCTGAGTGAACTAGCTTGTTAGTGTTTATTGGATCCACTTTAAAGAAATGCCTTCAGTGATTTGGAAGCTAAGCTTAAATTAATTAATTTAAGAGTGTAGGAATGCTGCACTTGTTGCTCTAATTCGGAACGACAATGACCATACTGTGCTTTAAAGTAATAGGGTAAACTGGGGCTGGTTTATGCTTTATGTTTTTGTTCAGTGAGGGGACAAAACCAGCTTGCAATATACATATTGAAGAAACCGTGCTTTACAGCAAGTCAGACAAACACTGCTTGTTAAAAAAAAGGTGAAGAGAGCTTTTCCTAAGTAGCTGATTTAACATGAGTAAAAGAAAAAAAGAAAAAAAACATGACATGATGCATCTCAGTTTGCTACCACAGGGTAGATACTAATAGGATGTGGTAGTGTGAGATATTGCGTGTGTGCAGCAGGAACCTGAAGGGTAGAAGATGGTGATTTCCAGCCAGATAATTGAAAGTCAGGCCAGAGAAAATACCAGCAATAGATAACGGAGTTCTGTGGGGCCAGGTGTTTGAAAGAGGAGAAAGCAATACACTGCTGAGTAAAGTAGGAAAACAGAGAAGTACAACTCCAGGTGCAAAACACAGTTGTTAAGTAAATTTCTTGCTCCAGCTGGGAGATGGGATATAGTTAGAAACATCTGAAATGTTTGTAACTAAAGACCTCAAGCTTAGCCAAGAGAATGGAGAAGCCTGAACTGTTATTGCAGGATATGAAACCAAATCTTAAGGGGCTGAAATATTACAAGCAGGGGAGTTGCACTAGATAATCTCTAAGAGGTTTCTTCCAAGTCTGACAATTCTGTGATTCCATGGATAACTTTCATTCCTGAAACAATGCCCATCTTTCACTATAGTGAAGAAAATTAAAGGTAGAGATAGTAAATCATCATTGTGCACTGACGGTGCAGGAGACAAAGCAGGGTGGAATCCATCTTCTGCCTTTGCTTTACAGGTGAATCCTGTTTCTGACAAACCAAGTGAAGTTTCCTGAAAAATAGGCTTTTGCAAGGAGTCAGTTGTATTTTCCAGTATCGTAATTTTGGTTGTTTCCCTCTTCTTCCAACTGACCTCTTGTGCTGTCTTTTGAGTTAAGAATAAGTTTGCTATAAAGGTAATTAGTCCCGCAAAGTAAATTACTGGTGGCAGCGCACGCTGGCAGCCCAGAAAGCCAACTTTATCCTGGGCTGCATCAAAAGAAGTGTGACCAGCAGGGAGGTCACACATGGGAGGTGATCCTCCCCCTCTACNGGCAGGGGGGTTGGAACTTGATGATCTTTAAGGTCCCTTCCAACTCTGACCATTCTATGATTCTCAACAGAGAGGTGCACGAACAGTATGGGTGAGCTGTAGTATGGTACAGAGCTCTGCGGGTCTCTCTGGCTTCGGCTGCAAGGTGCCACCCTGGAGGAGGTCGGGTGATGTTGGCATAGCACGGGAGGATTACAGAGTCCATTGGAGTAAGGCAGAAATGGCAAAGACAGGCAGGAATGGCAGCTATCCAGCCTCAGAAGGCAGAGGAGTAGCTGGGGGCAGAGAGGTGGCAGTGTTCAGAATCCTGCCAGGTACGTAAGCAATAGTGACTGGAGGAAATAAGAGATGAAGCAGAGAAAAAGATAGCAGTAAAATAGGGTTTACTTCAAAAAAAAAAAAAGAAGACAAGCCACAAAAAAAATAATTGGGATTACAGAATTAGAGTAAAATATTTCATCTTGGTCTGCAAGTGTATGGAATACTTGGTGTTCGGTAAAGAAAGCCTGCTTTTTTCTTTCTTTTTTTCTTTTTTTTTTTTTAAATATTGATTAAAGCCTTCTGTTTGTTTGCCGTCTGTCCTTGCTTGGCATACATGTCCTCGTTGTCTGGTAGCAGCATTTTGCCATCATTGTTCACAGTATGTTGATTCACCTGGAAACTCCATTAAATAAAGTTTCCGGTGAATTGTTCTCTGTTTTCCTTTCGTATGGGTGGAAGATGAGAATGTTTTAGGCAGTCAGTTTAAAAAGGACTCTTGAGGTGCTCATCTCCCACTAAAATTGAGCATGATGTGAATGCTATATCAGATCAGATAAACAGGTCGTGTAATGTGAATAGACCTTCTTGCTTAAAATTACAAGGTTTTTAAATATCCACTGAGGCTGTTTTTAAATCTTAAGCGTTTTGAAAGCATTTGACTGGTCAGCAAACTTTCATAGCTGATCTCAGTGCTGTTTTACCACATCTTTAAGGATCTTAGCTCTGCGTTTTTGTTGGTATCTCTCCAAGTACAATTTGAGAGAAAACAGTTTAAATGTATCTTATATAAAAGAGTCATATATCAAAATGGAGGTGTACTGCCAGGGAGGAAAAAACACAAGCAGAGAGGCTTTTTCCTTGAAAACTTGCATCAATTTACAGGCTCCCTGGGAAACTTCTGGGTGTTGCTTGTGATTTGATAAGATGAAGTGACTCAATAGTTAATGCAGGTTGGACTTGGTGAAGAAGAGAGGGAGAGAGGGATGGGAAGAGTAAAAAGGCAACTAGAGTTGCCATACACTCTTAGAAGGCAGTCATAAAAGCTTCCTAAATCCTATGCTTTGAACATTTATAGAAAATTACATACTGGTTTGCAGAAGTTAGCTGGGTGCTCACCTTTAGTTGACTAGATGTAATTTCTTGAGATCACTGTTCAACACTGATTGACTCTTTCATACAACTCTTAAGTATGTGGCAGTACAGCCAACCATGGAGGAGTGTTTGCAGGTTATACCCTCATGAAAAAAGGTAGTTCTGGTTTTGGGTTTTTGCATATATGGTTGTTAAGTATTTCTTCTTTGGATTATGAAGTAAAACATATATTATTTAGTCTTGCAGCTAATTAAAGACACTATCTGCGACCACCAGAGGATTAACGTAGTAGTAAGATGGTGCAATTGTAATTTTGTGCTCAGCCACACCATGAAAAAAGTTAAAATATGAACTGTTGGTGTGTACTCACTTGGATAAAAGCAATCAGGAAAAATGTTGCTTTACCAAAAATAGGTTTTTTGTATGATAAGGGATAAAGAATATGAGTTTTATTTTTCTTACTGCGCTTTGCCATTTAGGGAATTGCTGTTAGTATTAAAAGCATTTTTCTAATTAAGAATGTGTTTGATATAAGATTTTAAAATCCTGTATGTTTGGGAATAAGTAAAATGTTATTTAGTTGGAGGAGGTGCTGAGGAGTGGCACTACATATTTAAGTAGGTCTGGCAAAGAACTGAAAGCTAATTAAAGATATAATTTCTTTTCTTCCTTGTATTCATCAAATATATTGGTTTAGTTATATATTTGCCAATACAAAACCAGAAAAAACTCTTAAAAACTCTTAATGAAGCAACTCTTCCTTTTTTTTTTTTTTTTTTCCCCCCCCTCTCAATGTTTAGCAGTTTTTGCTTTGGCTGAAGGAGATGCCAGTGAGCACATAGACTCCAGTTGTCATATAATTCACCTGGAAACTAAATTCAGAGTATGTGTGCTGTGAAACAGACATGGGCTTATACTTTTACTTTATGGTGTTTCTTTATTATGTATTGTTATATGGAAATGCCAGAATTTTAATCCCTAGACCATTTGCAGTGTACTGCTAACCATTGAATTGTAAATAAACCTGTCCCTGGCTGCTTCTAGCAGCATCTGCTGCACACACTGCATGATGCAGGGCATGCTTAGGTAGAAATTCATGTTAAGATTTAATGGCAGATATGAAAATTGTATTCCTATTGTAAAATTTATTGGCAGATTGTTTTACCTGAATTACATTATCCAAGTTATTTTCCCAACCTTCGTGTCCGAAAACATATGTGCCACACACAGACCGTTTGGTTTTGTTTTGGTTTTCTCCTTTTGATAATCCACTTACTTTATTTGGAACATTCTACTTAGTTATTTTGTTGTTTGCCCATTGATTACGTTAATTGTCTTAATCCCTTTCATCTATTACTGCATCCATTTTCACGCGTCTTTGGATTTGCTTTTGTTTTAGTGCTGCGGTGGTATGCTTGGGCTATTTATACAAAAAATTGGGAAGAATTTTGGGAAACAGTTTTACTGACACCGTTGGGAATGTGCTTAAAGCAATGAAGAATGCAGAGGTATTGGAACAGCATGTTTAAAAAAATGATTGGAAAAATAATAGGATGTTTACTCTCGGTAGATGGACCAGTGAATAGGAGAAAATGCATGATGCCAAAATATGAAAAAACTGTGGAAAGTGGCAGGATAAAAATCAGTGCCTAAATTCCAAAGGATTATCAGAGAGATAATCGATTATGACTATAAATGGATGGATCGTAGCTATTCTCAAACTGATTTCATGAAAGAACTTGATACACTAGAAAATCTAATTGCTTTGATGAGAACATTTTTACTCCAACTTGTACTTCATGTGTTGAGTTTTAAAATGCTGGCGAGTACTTTTCAGTAGATCATAGACCATACTATTTTCACTTACCTATAGTGTTACAGAGCAAGTTACCAGCTTTGACTCACTTCCATAAAAAAAGGTCTCTAAAAGTTTAAAAGACCAAACCCATTGTTTACCTATTTCAGTAGTTGGCATTTTGTGTTTCCAAGGAGCTTAGGATCACAAAGCTTTAACGTTTTTCTTTTTCATTTTTCAGTCTCAAGGTCGTTATGAAATCATGCTTAGTTTGCAAAATATCTTAAAAGGTTTAGGAGCTGCTGCTGTCCCCTGTCACAGAGATATTTACAAGGCTGCCCGGTCATGTTTGACAGATCGATCCATGGCAGTCCGCTGCGCTGCTGCAAAGGTAAAGTGCTCTAATAGCTGGTTTTATTAAGTAAGTTCTCTAAATAAAATTCTGTTTCGATGGATGATGGACACAGCAATAAATACGTTGTTTGCTTATCTTCATTTCTTTGATATTGCAAAAATTCAAGTCCTTTTAGTATGAAGCAACGTGCTTGTTTTGTTAGGAAGAACTCTGTGTATTGTGTAGCAAACTAAAATTTCTACTGAGTGCTTTTCTGTATCAAAACATTTTTGTTTCCCTTTTTTGTCTAGTGTCTTCTTGAACTTCAGAATGAAGCAGTATTTATGTGGAGTACAGATCTGGATAGTGTTGTGACTTTGTGTTTTAAATCCTTTGAAGGTTCCAATTACGATGTACGATTAGCAGTTTCAAAACTTTTAGGCACAGTATTGGCTAGAGCTCTAACATCTAAACAGCCAACAGGTAAAGTATATACTTTGTTTGCTGATTCCTCAACTGTAAAAAAAATCTGTCAGATGATCAGAAACTCTTAAACTCTGTTACAAGATTGTTATTATATGGAGGGAAATCAATCAGAAGAATTTAAAGGCAAGAGTAATTTCCGCAGTGTAGGAAGCGTTAAGATTTGAGGGAGTTTCACTTTGTCAAACAAAAAAGTTGAGGATATCTTTCCAAGCTGTTTTGTCACTGTCGTCAGTGTCACATCTGGGTTACGTAGCAGTACGAAAGTGATCAGAAGCAGAAATGAGCCTGCAGTTTGGTTCACTCAGCAGACTATGTGACAGTTTCTGCTGACAGACACTACCTGATCGGACTGAAGCATCCTGGCATAAATTTAATACCTCCAGTCTTTGGTGTCGTTCAGACGGGTCTTTTTAAATCCTGTCTCAGGAGCCCAGTAACTGATGTAAGCACAATATAACAGGCTGCAGAGTAAGTGTGATTCGGACTGTTTGCTCTGCTTTTCTTGGCATCAGAGAAGACCTTTGGTGCAATAAACAGCAAATGACAAAGATAGATGCCACTAAGCAGAATTTACTGCCTTTCAAAATTCTTGAGGCTGTGTGTTTGCACTGGAAACTATGAAGCCTTGATTCATAATTTCTAGTAATCTTTTGGAGAGAGTTACTGTGTTACAGGAATCTATCAGCACTCGTGTTTTCCCAATAAAGTAAAAAAAAAAAAATACTGTGACCTCTTCATAGACTCAATAGTTTAATCTTTGTAAGGAGTGTGATTGTATTTATGAAGTCCTAAGATAAGGTTATGTGAGAAGCTTATTGGGGCTTTTTAGTTATTTTTATTTATCATTGTTCTTTTTAGTTAAAAAGTTAGAGCTAAGTGAGACAGAATCTGGGGCAGCTGGAAGGGGCTGGGGGAGAGGTGGAGGGAGCACTACGTGAAGGAGTTCATAGTCCTGAAGTTTATGCATTTTCTCCAAAAAGCTGCTGATGTTGGGTTGGTTGGGTTTGGGATTTTTTTGGACATGATTATCTCAAATCCTCTCCTTCCTTTTCTCATTTCAATACTTGGAAGAGAATGAAAGATTCAGCGAAAACTTTAGATCACTTAGTTTGTACAGTGTGCAGTCGTCATGTGAGGTTTGTACAGTCATGTCCCAGCATTTTATATGAACTTTCTGTCAAGAAATAAACCAACAGAATAGAAATTAGGAATAAATATTTTTCCTAGAAGATTGTAAATGTATTATTCTCATTCTTTTGGAGAGCTAATCTTGCTAGGGTGAGATGCTTTTGTTTCTAAGAGAACTTGTAGCTGTGCCCCTTACCTGGCTGAGCATAGAAGAAAGGTAGTCTGCCCTGTCTGGTGTTTGGGATAGAGGGCTGCCTTTGGGGGTTAAGCTGGAATGAGTTAGAGTCAGGGCTGTCATGAGTCTTTGGATGGAAGGAGTAGACCATACAGACCTTTTTGCCGAGGGAGTTTAGAATGGATGGTAAATACTGAGGGAAGTTAAATGTCTGTATATGTGTTAGGTGACAGCCTAAACTGTTAAAACACACTTGAAGCAGAAAAACTGAGGAATATCGTGGTTTGCTGGAATAGTGACTCCTAAAGTGTCTGAGTTTGTCGTGAAATTATGCTCAAACAGTATTTGGATTTGATTGTACTAGTGAATTTGTGCAAAATATTTTTTCAAAAGTGATTAGAGTTGAACCTTTTATTCTATAACAGCATAAGTTTTACAGAGCTATTCCTCTAAAGATTTACATATGTTCTTAGCATCCACCAGGCATAGCTTCCGCAGAATCTCTTTGGAAGAAGTGATGGAGCTCTTGGGAACTGGATTTCTGCGCGGAAGTAGTGGGTTTCTACGAGCCAGTGGCGATATGTTGAAAGGGACAAGTTCAGTCAGCAGAGATGTTAGAGTTGGAGTCACCCAGGTTGGGATTAATGTTATTTATGATTTTCTGAGATTGTTAAATGATCCTATGATAATTGTTTCACACTTCATATATATCTTTTTTGTATCCGTGACTAAATTTAAGTGATTTAAAATAATTATGTATACCTTGAATTATGTTAAAAATGGGAAAGGTTTGTGATGTTGCTTATTGTTTACCTGAGAGTTTGAAATTCTCAAAATTAAATATGTATTACACTTGGAAGTTTCACATTATGTTAATTTCAAGTAGGTGATAGAAATGAGTACTTCCTTCACATTTTCAATTTAAAATTTAATACTGATGTCTAAAAAATGAAAGGAGAAGTTACGAGAGTTGTTTGAACTTGGAATAGTTTCCTTCTGTATAGGGACATTCCCAGTCCTATTGTTGAAGAATGCTTCTGCTTTGAAAAAGTGCGTGAAAAGTAAGAAAAACAGAATTTAGGGGGAAAAAACCCCAAATACCTGTTTTGCTGTGTTCTAGGGTGCTCGGTTAGATGATAGAATCTTGTTAACTGAGCATGACTGAAGTCAGACCATATAATGCAGGCTGGTAAAAACAGTATAATTTATTCAGATAATATCGGATTTGCTTCTTCCTGTAAATATTACCTTAAACAACATTTGCATGCTAAGACCCGGATATTCAGATGTTATACCTGTGGATCAAGAGTCAAGGTCATGGTGAACATTTACATATCAAACAACTCTGATTATTTTAATGTTACAGTCTCCACAGTTATTTGATACGTCCTTTTGTAAGTAAGGCAGTTTTTCAGTGCATTTCAACTTCTGCAGTGCAAAAAAATCTGTAAATTCACTTGAATTATGGTAGAAGCTGCCAGACTTTGCACTGGAACAGCTAGAAAGTGCTCTCACAAATTGTCTTCTGTGCTCAGATCATGCTGGGTGGAAGCATTAACTTCTGGCAGAGAGACAGAAAAGCTGGGGAACAATAATACCTTGACAGATATTTGCCTAGAAAATGCATGCCAAACTCTTAGGGTGTTCTGTACACATGGTGGTTTTATTAGTTTTCCAGGAACAGATATTTCAGTTCAGTGTTTTGACTATTTGTACTGGTTTTTGCAGGTTGTCTCCTTTTTCATGCATTCCTACACTAACACAGTAGTACCTGTGCCAGATGGTACATGTGAACTGTACCAAAACAGTTAAAATAGTGCAATGTTTATCAGTGCCTATGAGCAGAAAACACTTGCAGTTATAAAATATATTAATTATGTGAATTGCAGCTTATTATAAATAAAAAATAACAACAACACTGAAGATGACTTCTTACCTGTGGAAGAAGACTTTGTATTTGTTCAAGACACTGCCAGGTTCAAAATGTAGCCATGGCAGTGTGACTCCACGAGTCTGTTTATCCTGTTGAATTCCTCAGTTTTCAAATCTGTAAAACAGGAGTAATGTCCTGGTACATTATGAAGCCTGCGTAGTACTTGTCAAGATGCTAACGGGATCTAATGGTACAATTTCTTCATCTACAGTACTTCGCTTTATTTTATGTGAATGATTTCGTTGTTAGTATGGGATAGGAGACAAAGTGGATATGAGGCAAATATGTCATGCTATTGGTATGGGTAGTAGTTGTGAACTTTCTTATGAGTAATTTCGTGTGTTCATTTGCATATTCTCATTTTTCGTATTCCATTTTCTCGATGGTAGCACATCTCTTCATTAAACAAAATCCAACACATGCACATGGTAGGCGTTTGTAAGGGAGTGTATTATGTGGCAAAATAAATGGTCTTGTGGTGATTAGGTTTGTAAAGTGACTCTGCATTCTTTCTCTTTGTTGTGACAAACATAGTCTTTTTATGGTACCTCCATTGCAAGGCAAACAATTAAAATTCATTGAGATGAAGAGCAGTGCTTGGGGACTGCAAATATTCCTTAATTCAAAGCCTATAATAACGGAATTCTCTCAGGGTTATGGGTTATAGTTTGGTAACATAGTAGTTCTTAAAATGCATTCATACATTAAATTTGGGTTCCACGTGCAGAATGTTAAATAGCTGGAAGCTGTTGTTCAGTGAGCCCAAACACACTGTTTTACATAACAAGTGCCTGCACAGGGTAAACTGCAATGAAGTAACGTGAGCGAGCAGCTTCAGTTAATTTGCAGACCGAGCAGGCTGCAATACTGCTACTACAGTTGGGATAGTAAGTTAAATTACTTAAATAGGTTAAAAAAAATATTTGCAGCTTCCTGAAAATGAGAACATGCATGGTTTATGGATGCATAATGTATAAGTCATCTCAGTTTAGTGATGTTCTAGTTGTGGCAATGTGCAGAGATTTTTTTGTAAAAAAAAAAATAAAATAAAATTCTGTGGGAGAGCTGGCAGTGGGCTTCCAGATGACTTTGATCTGAAATATGGCTTCTTTTCAAATCTCTTCCAGGCATATGTGGTATTTGTCTCTACATTAGGAGCACAATGGCTTGAAAGGAACTTCTCTGCCTTCCTTTCCCATATTCTAGATCTGGTGTCTCAGTCTCCCCCTAAGGCTATTCAGAGTCAGATGGATGTTATCGGCTGCCGCCGCTGTGTTTCATTTATCCTTCGAGCTACAGTAGGAGGCCTTCTTGGGGAAAAAGCTCAAATTGCAGCTGCCAGGGAGATTTGTCAGGCCATCTGGAAACTGAAGAAAGTTGTGGGTATGGTTCTAACAAGATTATCTGTTTGGGCCTCTGTTTTTCCTTTTTTAAGTTATTGTCCAATTTCCTCATCCAGTGACTGCAGAAATAGAATATATAGTGCTGATTTATTACCATCATAATGGAGAGGGCTTTTGATGTACTGCTTTGTTTTTAACTTGGGCTGGTTATTTCTGTGTGTCTGTGTTTCTGCCCGTGTGTACTCACACAAGTGTAAACATCATTTTTAACACTTCTTTCATGGTGAATATAATTCTAACTGCTTACCGATTACAAATATGCTAAAATAATATACGCATCAATAAAGTAGAGACAGTATTGTAATAGAAGTTAAATTGGCAGTTAATGTAGATATAAACATATCTATACACCTAGCCAGGTTCTGCATCCCTGTTCAGAGCAGCTGATGCTCCTGATGGTTCAAAAATGAACCATTTGTTCCTAATTGACAAAATGAGCATTTCTCAGGGAGGAAGCAGATTTCTTATATGATAAAGTCTTGTACAAAACTTCCAAATAAAGCTGCTGATCTCCCACCACCATCCTTGTGGCAGAGAAGATGATTTACCACAGCGGAATCCTTTTTCTCTGATCTGTTTGTCTCATTTTGTAATGATTTCATGGGGATCTTCCTGTGTTGTGTTATCAGATGCTGCAATGAGTGACAGTAACTTGGAAACAAGAATTAGTACAGCGGATTTGACAGCAAGTCAGCATGTGCTTGTGTGTGCACTTCAGGAACTTGGAAGTCTCATCCATGGCTTAGGAACTACAGCAGCACCATTACTGCAAGACTCCAGTACAGGTACCAGACTTGAATTGTTTTGTAACCCAGAGTACAAAATATATTACTCTATTCACTGTGATCTCTGATTTCTTATGGCTAGAATCTTAGTTCTTTCAAATCTGGCTGGATCCTGTGTCTGGCATTGCCTGTAGCAACGTTTCTTCTGGCATGCAGTCTCTGTAGTTCTTCTGTCCTTCTCTGTTTTCTTCCACTAAACTTTTTTTTTTTTTTAACCCAAAAAAGGCACTTGGTTACCCTATATGCTGTAGGAAATCTTTAGGCATTGCCCAAAGAGTTCTGTATCTTCTCCAGTCTGTACTACTATATTAATTAAAAAAAAAAACAAAATTGGTATAATATTTAACTCCATTAAGGGTTCTATTTTAAGTCCAACACTTTGTAATGTTTGTAGTAAGTCAGTTTGATTGAGCTGAGTATCTCCATGTACCTTTATTGTCTTCATTTAGCTGCAACGAGAATTGGGTTTTTTTTCCTGGATGGGTTCAAGTGCTGGATTTGTGCATGGATTTCAGCTCCCTTGAGAATACTTAGAGATATTTGTGCACGTGTTGGTGAATAACTGCATAATATCATAGAATCTTAGAATCATAGAANATGTCCTTTCTATGTTGAATACTCCAGGTTTTCTCCATATTGTTACTTTTGATTTGGGATTTTTATTTTTTGAAGTATTGAGGTATTTAGATTTGATAAGAAACATTTAACAATAAAAGTCAGCAGTACTTTTTAAAGAGAAGTACAGAAAGTAGATAGTGCTAAGTCCGCTAGTCCTCTCTATACATTTATGCTTGGTTGACAATCTACTTGCCTGTTTATTAAGTGTGTTTATGCATTTTGTTTTTCAGGAGTTCTGGAAGCAGTAATTTCTGTCATTCTCCATCCCAGCATTTCAGTCAGGCTAACAGCAGCTTGGTGCCTACGCTGTATTGCAGTCGCATTGCCCTCCTATGTGTCCTTGCTGTTGGATCGTTGCATTGAACGTCTTAGTGTGTTGAAATCCTCCCCAGAAGCCGTAACTGGCTACAGTTTTGCGGTTGCTGCGTTGCTCGGTGCAGTAAAACACTGTCCTTTGGGAATTCCACATGGAAAAGGGAAGGTATGATGTGAAGATTTTCACTTGTAGGTAGTTCTTTGGTGTTTTCACAGTAGTTGCACGTATTCTATATGACATGGTTACATACCCAGTATACTGATGAGATATTTTCTTTCCTCAAGAAGGGTATTTTGAAACATATCATAATTAAAAGAACCAAGTGTTTTTTCTCATGTGTCATGTCACTGACTTTAATAGCTACTCACACCGCTACCTTTTGCTTGCATTAACATAGTCTAAGAGGCTTGTAGCAGCCCCTCAGATAGGATGTGCTGTGCTCTGAAGTTTTAGAAATATGCAGATGTGTATACACATAAATACAGATCAGGAGAAGTAGCTATTTCCATCTCAAGGAGAATTTTATCTATGAAGTTACTCACAGTTGGAAAACTGAGGTGCAACACAAATATCAGCAGTACATGCTAATTCTCTGCATAATGTGGAAACACGTTCTCAGTTCTGTGAATACCCATTTCAGAGCCAGCAGATGTTAGAGAAGAAGTGAGGCACTGCCACAAGGATTGTGGTTTTTTCTTGTTATTACAGTACTGTAAGATGAAAGGAATGCTTTAGTACATTAGGAAAAATGTCCCTTGCAGTGAATCCAGCCCACCCTTCCAGCATTGTTGGGTATGCACAGCTCCACACCACTCCTCAGCAGACATTGAATGGTGAGAACTGTAGCTAGCAAAGTCTCAACTACCGATGAAATAATTTATAAATGAAAAAAAAAAAGCCTGTTTTTCTTATCATTTAAAACCTTTTCCTTGTAATTACTGAAAGACTGTGGGCAGAGAACAAAATTAGTGTCGTTTGCCCAATTGTGTAGATAAGAAGTGCAGAAGTGCCATTCAAATACTATACACATAAGTTGGGCTGAAGTTTCTACTTAGCAGAGAAATATAATTCTTAAAGATTTCTTTTAGAGGAATAGAATAGGATGAAATGGGGCCAGGAGGAGGCAGGGGAGGTCACAGAAATGTGTAGGAGATAGACTGCATTCTGTCCTGAGCTGCAGGGGGGAGAACAGAAGAGTTGACAAAAACCTTTTTCCATTCTCTCCTAGGAGTGCTGCCAGATTCCAGACTAGCTCCTCTTCTGAGGAGCTGAAAGAGACCAGTGTTAAACAGAGCAGTTTTGAAAAGGAAATACCAAACGTAGACAGTAGTAACCTGGACAGAAACTGTTTTATAATAATAATGCAATTTCTTTTGAGAGGGCAGTTAGTTACGGGTGGAACCTATTAAAGAGAGCAGAATAGTTAGTGGGTTTGTATATAGTTAGTGTTCTGTACTAGTGCTTACACTTCAGTTCAAAAAAAAATCTTGGAAAAGAAGAAATTTCTTCTAGTACTCAGAGAGAAAAATTGCCAAAAGTCATCAAATGAAATCCTTTCTACGATGCTTGTTTAACAGACAATTTTGGCATACTAAGCTGTTAGTAATTTTTAGTAGTATAATTTAACAGGGTGCCGTTTTAATTTTAGGATCAAATATTTTAAATCTATCAAGAATCTGTCAAAATAAATGTCTTCATTTGCAGCCATCTGGTAGCGTTAGGGAATCGGGGAAACAAATATTTTCAGACTGTTGATATTTCATTAAGTTTTGAAAGTGTATAATCTTAAAACTTTCCTGAAGCATACTTCAATGTGCAAGCTTTCATGAGGTTTTATAATTTTTTCAGAGAAATTATGGAACGATGTTGTCTGTATTGTTCAAATAAATTATACTGTGCATAAAAATTATAGAAGGGAATTGGCTATACTGAGGTGATAATGACACTTTTTACTTGTAATACTAATTTAAAAGCAATTTGTTTTGGCAACCAGACATAGANTGCGCTGGACCTGTTCCAACAGTTCCATGTCCTTTCTATGTTGAGGACTCCAGAGCTGGACACAGGACTCCAGGTGGGGTCTCAGGAGCACAGAGCAGAGGGGGAGAATCCCCTCCCTGGCCCTGCTGCTCACACTTTTGCTGCAGCCCAGGCTGGGGTTGGTTTCTGGGCTGCCAGCGCGCACTGCCGGCTCATGTTGAGCTTCTCATCCATGAGCACTCCCAAGTCCTTCTCCTCAGGGCTGCTCTCCAGCCATTCTCTGCCCAACCTGTATTTGTGCCTGGGATTGCCATGTCCCAGGTGTAGGACTCTGCACTTGGCTTGGTTGAACTTCATGCCATTTGCATTAGCCCACCTCTCCAGCCTGTGCTTGACATGCACAGGCAAGGTGTAAGAAATACTACTTTTGGTTTATATGGAACAGAATTGAAGCAAGCTGTTTGCAGAACACTTTTTGAGGTTGCAGCCATACTGTGGTAATTGTCCACTGACAGACTGTGCATTCCTCCCTGTAAATTCTAGGTAGCTTGGGCTTCGGTGACAAGCAGAGATTGGCACCTTGCATTTAGCACATAATAGTAGGCATATGCAGTTATTGAGGGGAAGCTAAGATAGGATTAATTCTAACCATGCCGTACCACTGTAACTTGTTTGTTTAGTCATGCCATTTGTTGATTAAAAACTGTCAGAGATAATGATAGATCATGTTCTAAAACGGGGATAAAAAGATCGTAAATCCTTTCATCGCTTCTTCTGAGCTCTAATTTGTAGGTCTCATGCTATCCTTTTTCTACATAGTGGCATGAACAGAGTATCAGATCACTTTTATCCTTGCCACACATATTCCCATGAGAATTATCAGCTCTAACTTTACTGCAGATAAAAGAAGGGGACAAAGCAGCAAAGTACGTTACCTGGTACCCCAGGGGAACTGTTGAAGATGTCCCAGACTAGTACTGAAGGTGGTCATTGCAACTCTAGCAGCCTGAGTTTCTTGCTGTAGTGTGAGACACTGGTGTTCTATCTGGGGACACTGAAACAGGATTAAGTGTTGCAGCAAATAGTATTGAAAAATCCTTTAGTAGTTACTAAGATGCTGATGCTCTGTTGTTTTTTTTTTTTCTTTAACTTTTAAGGTAATCATGGCAGTAGCAGAGGATTTGTTGTGTTCTGCTTCTCAAAACAGTCGCATTTCACTGCAGCGAATGCAGGCTGGATGGCTGTTGATAGCGGCCCTCATGACACTAGGTAATAGCTTTCTAGAATTTTTCTTGAACTAAAATAAGCTGTTCTAGATTCCTTCTCTGACTTTAGTTCTTTCGATGTTTGATTAAATTTAGCACTTGTCCTGGTTTGATGAAAAATGGTTCTTAAAAAAACAGTGTCAATTGGAATCTTTAGAAGAAAAAAAATTTAAAATAAAAATGTTGTTTCTTCCAAATTTACTGTTAGTTCATTGGGAGCAATGTCTGAAAAACAGTGACTCAGTGGGATGCCAATTAATTAAATGCAGGAGATAAATTTCGAAGTCAATCTAAGCAAATGTCTTTGTGGTCCTAAAGAATTACACTGATATTTTTTTTAAGATCTATCCCAGAACAAAATGAGCTAATCATTTGTGTTTCTGTCTTGTCAGGCATTTGAAATCTTACAGAACTTTCTGATATTTGTTACTGGTCAGATTAATGATTGTGATCACTAAAATACTCCTCATGAGAATGTATTTTATCTGCTTTTATACTTTCAAGGCACTTTCCATGTTTTCAGCTATTTTTACTTCTGCCCAACAGCTCCCAATTTTTTGCTTAGATTGTACGTTAACCCATAACAAACATCTGCTTCTCTGAACATCACTATTGCTTAGTACATCTCTTTTTTGCTGGTGATCCATAGGGTCCATAATTGGTAGAACAGAGATTATAGTTGGCTTGATGGCATATTTGTGAATGTGCAGTGGGTATTGTACCAAGACAGTAGACGTTTGAGAAATGATATATGAGATAGCTGGGAAAGTAGCATGATGTTCTGTTCACAGCTGTGATGGTTTTGTGAACACAGACAAAAGAAGCAAAGAAACAAATTAATTCTATTAATCCTTGCGTTGGCATGACAACTGTCAACGCTTACAGGTCCTGCAGTCGTCCAACACCACCTGCCACGAATGCTGTTACTGTGGAAGTGCATCTTTCCATCATCTCCTAAAGACTTAGAAACAGAGAAGACACGAGGAGATTCGTTTACCTGGCAAGTAACACTGGAAGGTCGTGCTGGTGCTCTCTGTGGTGAGTGACATTTACTGTGTCTTTCTCTACATATTTATAGTTTGAGTGTTTATTTTTCCTTCTAAAAAATCAATGAGACTTCATATTGTGGTTTTTTTCACTGGGTGGTAAAGGATGTCTTCACTCCCCCAACATATGTGTTTGTATATCTATATATTTACCTATATATCTATACTTACATACATGTGTTTCATTTTTTGTAAAAAGCAAACAAAAAACCCAAGAGGGTTTTTCCTCTTGTTCTTCTAATCAGTTGATTTCCAACTACTAAGTGATAGCGTGAGCGTTGCTTCTCTTCTCTCATTTAACATACGTATCACAGTAAGGAATGGGGACCCAAACCAGGATGCGTTCTGTTGTTTATGCACTCTATTATATTTGGTAAATAGCAGTTCTATCTCCTAATAGCTTACTTACTGTAAGCAAAAGAGAATTGGTGAGTCAGTCAAACACACTTGTGCGGGTGGGAAGACTCTTGTGAAAATTACAATAAGAAGTAGCAATTCTCAGCCAGTAAAAAGTTCTGTGCGTTTGCCCACTGTATGGTAGGTTGCAGTGTTTCATTATGAAATACTGTGAATTTTCTAAGAGATGACTCGGGTGATCTTCAAATATTTAAATGCATTTGAGTCATATATTCTAGAGTACTAAAGGTTCCTTTGCATTGCAGAAATTTGAACCCTAGTGCATTGATCACCCCTCTCGCGCGCTATTAAAATCCATCAGAAAGTGTGGAATTCAATAATAATTTAATTTTGAAGAAACATAATTAACTTTTAAATACTTTATTTTGCTTTTGAAAATAGCATATTCTCTAGGGGCTTTTTGAACTACTACTTCAAGTTTCATTTTCTTTAAATAATGATAAATACTTGTGTATATATAAGCTGTTTCTTGAAGTACAGTACTTAAGCTAAATTTAAATAGAAAACCATCTAAACGGCATCCTTCTCCCATTTTTTTAAAATTTTTGTTATTATTATCTTGGAATTATCATGAAGTTGAGTTAAATCCCATAGCTCAATTTGTAATAAAAAGTGCAAAATATTTGCATTTATATATGCAATTGAAAGTCAGTGTATGAATGTCCAAGCTGAGACACCAAAACAGTGGATCTGTAAATATGGCTTTTTTCCAGTGGAGATTTCTGACAGTTTCTTAAATTATTAAAGTACTTTAACTTTTTTTTACCTGCTTTCTTCTACTTTTAAATGATTAGTGAGATAATAACGTGATTATTTCAGTAATGTGATTGCTTTCCTTATAGATATCTCAGACTTACTAAGTTAAAATCCAATTCCTTTCCTAGCTATCAAAAGCTTTGTTTCCCACTGCGCTGGCCTTCTTACGGATGAAGTTGTTCAGAGGCTTCTTCCTCCTCTCCCAAGTGCTGTTGATTTATTGACACAGTAAGTGTGTGTATCAAACTGTTAAATGAGATTCTGGTTTTAAGCAGCTGCAGAGCAATCTTCTTGTATTTGATTTAGTGCACTTTCTAAAGAACTTCCTTTTCAAAGTACAAAAATTAGCGTATAGAATTCAGCTGGATAGCTGAAGATTTTAGCTGGCATAATATATTGTTCAGATTCGTTTGATGTAGATAAAGCTGGGGAAGAAATTATTGCATGCTTTGAAGATACTGGCTTTATTCTGCTTCTTAAATCAAACATACTGTTAATGTTTAAGCATGGTCATTTTTTATAAAATGAATAACAAAGTTCAAGAATGTGATTGGACAGAAGGTGTTTGCTACTTCAATTCAGAATTAAGCTGGGCAGGATTTTATGATTTTTAAACTTTTGCCTCAGAATGTGTAGTGATTTAATGTATTTCGAATTTACAGAGATATGTCCACAAAAGAAAGTTAATTATAATAAAGACAGATAACCATCAAAAGCAATAGAAAGCCTTATTTATTTCTCTAGTATTAAATTAAAGTAGTGACTGGGAGTGGGAATGGAGTCCAGGGAGGTTCTGTCAGAACACGCGAAATGAATTGGTTTGCTTCTACTGCTGGTAATGCAAATCAAGACAGTAGTTGCAATATTATGGATTTTAAAAGTATTCTTTAGAGTGGCATGAGTGAAACTGGAGTGTTGCCTAATTCTTGAAGTCTAACATCTCTGATGTGCTCTTCTATTTTAAGGCTTTCTTCACTATATAAATCGTATGGAAATTCTTTAAAAACACCGTCAACAGTTTACAGACATAAGCTTTATGAATTACTGGCAGCATTGCCTCCAAAGACCTATGAAGGTACGTATTTCCTTAAAAGAGATGTCTGTTAAAAGTGCCGTGGGCTCATTTTTAAATTTTTGTTCAACGTGTATTCAGCTAGCAAGGCTTAGTTCCACCTTTTCTAATAAACAAATTTTATTCCCTCTGTTTGGATTTGATGAAATTGTAGTGACTTCACTGCGGTTTTGAAAAGGTAGCATTCATGATCTTTTTTTTCCCTCTCCTTTCCTATTTCTAACTGAAACTTGAAGGTATAAAACCTTCCTGCTTGAGGAATCGCAGCCTTCCGGTATCTGAAGGGAGCCTACAGGAGAGCTGGGGAGGGACTCTTGGTCAGGAAGTCTAGTGACAGGACGAGGGGGAATGGTTTTAAATTGGAAGAGGGGAGATTTAGATGAGATCTTAGGAAGAAGTTCTTTCCTGTGAGGGTGGTGGTGAGGCACTGGAACAGGTTGCCCAGGGAAGTTGTGGCTGCCCCATCCCTGGAAGTGTTTAAGGCCAGGCTGGATGGGGCTTGGAGCAACCTGCTCTAGGGAGAGGTGTCCCTGCCCATGGCAGGGGCGTTGGGACTGGATGATCTTTAAGGTCCCTTCCAACTCTGACCATTCTATGATTCTATGAATTGACTTTCTTTGGTGCCTTTTTTACTTTCCATTGAATCCTAAATCCAAAAGGTGTAATCTTAGCATTATCCAATTTAAGACAGTCCATTGAAAGAATTTAAGTTAAATGTTTTCCTTCAAGTAGATTTATATATTACAGATGCATTCACTTGATTCTGGGCAGATTGTGGATAAAAAAATTTTATTTAAAAAAATTCAAAAAAATCTGGGGACAGTCTCACTTTCCTGTAGCAGAAGATAACTAACAGTAGTTAAAATCTAATTCTATAACCCAGTAACTGCACTGTAGTAAGGTCTAACAGTTCAACTAGAACATTAAATCGTTGTTGTCTTTCAATTATCCTGTCCTAATATAGTTTGCTATAGAATACTGTGTGGACTGGAATAAGGAACCAGAGTGTTTCAAGAGAAGTACAGGCTATTTCATCAGGACAGAGGGAAGAGGGGGCAGCCAGCTGCTGAATTGACTGTCCTCCCTTATCACAGAGGGAATACTTTCTCAAATAATCTGCTCCATCTAGTGGTTACTGCGAAGTGAATCTTCATCAGGACAAATCCCTGACCTTTGCCTTAAAGCTGATGCCGCCTTAGAATCATAGAATCATAGAATGGTCAGAGTTGGAAGGGACCTTAAAGATCATCCAGTTCCAACCCCCCTGCCATGGGCAGGGACACCTCTCCCTACAGCAGGTTGCTCCAAGCCCCATCCAGCCTGGCCTGTTCCAACAGTTTAATGTCCTCTCTGTGTTTAGAACTCCAGAGCTGGACACAGGACTCCAGGGGGAGTCTACATGTAACACTTGAAGCATACTGTATAACACTCATTTGTGACTTGGACTTAAAGTGACACCTCCATCCCCTATGGCACGTTATTTCTGTGCTTCATTTATTACAGGGGCAATGATTTCTGAAATACAAATATTTGGGTGGGTTTTAGGGCTTTCTTGATTTGTTGGGGATTTTTTGCATATGGGCCTTACTTTATTGAGAAATAGAGAGTATTTTGCAGTATGATCTGTAAAACAGAGAGAGCATCCTAGCTGGGGATGCTGCAATATAGAACCAATAAATAAAAACCTTAAAGGTTTGTAAGTGGTCATCTTGCTGAAAGCTTTGTGAATAGAATTATCATCCAAACAGTAGTTAGACACGTGTGATCTCAGCCTTGTTCACGTGTTCACAGCAGTATGAGAGTGGGGAAAGAATGGAAATGCATGTTTGCCAGAGTTTATTTTCAAGGTCTGCTATATATGTCAACATGTAAGGTAAAACTTAAAAAAATACCTTTTTTTTCCATATTATTTCCAGTATGACAGCTTGATGTAGAAGCTACACGGATTTTTTACAGTAAATTATGTGGGAAAACGATATGATTAGGAAACCCGGGGTGCTTTTTTGGGTGTCTAATTTTAGTCATTGTCACTAGGAAGACTAGTAGGTGTACTCTTGTTTTGCACAGCTTGACACATTGTGCATGGCTCAGAGTGCCACACTGAATGATGAGCTTTCCACCAGTTCATGGTTTTATTTATTTTCTTTTCATTTTCTTCAGTCTGGGTAGTTAGCCAGGGAGTAGAAATATGCAAGGTATTTCTTTTTGAGAAAATCAGTGATGGGGTTGTATACTAGGAGTTGTAACTCGAGCTTTTAGCATCTGCAAATAATGTGCAAAGCTTTTTTTTTTTTTTATTTTAGCCAAAGAGGAACAAAACAAAATACCCAGAAAAATAGAGGGTTGAAAGCAGATTCTGTATTCATAGCTCTGAGCCTCCTTCTTGCCTCAAACCTCTTGATTTCTGAGGCCAGAGATACTAGAACTTGTCTAGGCTCTGTTTGATGCCTTCCTGCTCTCTTTCTGCCTCTGATGTTTCTCTTCCTGCTTTCTGTCATCAGTAAAAATCATTATCTTCTCAAACAGCAGAATTGTGAAGGCTACTGTGAGTAGTAGAGGATTTTTGTGCATTATTTCAGCAGACAGATGTGACAAGAATGCATTAGGTTAGCTTGAACATCAGTGAAAAACATTTAACATGTTCCAGTTACTGTCTTCCATCACATGTAAAGGGTTAAGACTTTGCAGTTTGGCTGGTGCGAGGCATGAACTTGTTAAGCTGGGAAAATCAAGTTCTGTTTCTAAAACAGTCATTTATATTCTTGATCATTTTCATGTGTCATCAGTTTTAGATGCTGATGTGCTCACGCTTTTTAGGCTGAAAAATCTATTTCCTGTGAGTTAATATAAACCACTTTCATTTTTACAATGTCCAAATTAATAATTTCACACAAATAATTTCAGTAGTTTGGATTTTGATTATTAGATTTGTTGATGTTTTCTGTAGAGTGAAATTAATGTGCTTTGTCAGAAAACTCATTAGGGTTCTTGTCATTCTTCAGCTTGTTGTGCTTGTGTTCCACTGTCTAAACCATAAAATTGAATACAATCATTCACTTCTCTTTCTTAATAGGATGAGATGAATAGCTAGAATGCTGGAACAGCACTATGGCTCAAAATTTGGAGTTGCTCTGCATTGCGATAACATTATTTGACATGTTGAGGATGGTCTGGGACTAAAATAAGCGTTACATGGGTTAAAAATTGCCATTGAATTTTATTTTAAAAGCTGTTTTCATAGAAAGGGGATTTTTTTTAAATTGTGATCTATAATAATTAAGGAAAGAGCAGTTTCTAGTTGTTGTTAATTATTCTGGGTTCTTTAAAAGGCTCGATTTCTGTCTCTCTCACACACTGTCTGTGCATCTTGGAACAGATTTGATAGCGCTAACCTTTTGCATTGAGCTTTGAGTTAAGCATTCTAGGGGGAAAAATGACCTGCCTGCCAGCACCTCGTGAGCACAAGCAGAATCATTTGTACTGCTGGAGCCCGTAGCTGCAACCTGCTGTTTCACCCTTCCTGAGCCTTGAATCCACCCTGAGAAAGCTGACTTTCTCCCGTCTGGCCCCAAACTCCTGTCCCCATCAGCCTCCCTCTCCCCTGCAGGCCTCTGCTGCTTTGCCTGCCTCCCTGGTGAGGTACTGGCAAGCCTGTTGTCCCACTTTTGGGAACTTCTGTGTGTCAGAAAATTATAAGCAGCTTCAGTGCAAATGGGTAATTGTGTGACCATCTAACAACAAAACTGAATGCAAAGACCTGGATATGTGGAGTTAAGCCCACCGTTGTGGTTTCAGCCAAATTTGCCCAAACCAGATTGATAGGTGGCCCTTCCTCCCCACAAAAAGAAAGGAGAGGAAGAGGTAAGGACATTTGTGAGTCTAGAATGAGCTAAACTACTTTAATGAAGTATTAATAGTAAAATTAAAGAAGAAAATAACGAAATAGATACAGTATATACAAAACCATGTCAAGCTCCCAGGATGATGATAATATCACCAGCAGGCATCAGGAAAATCCCAGACAGGGCTCGGTGATCAGCAGGAGCTGGATTCCAGATCTGGAGGCAGAAGTGCTCAGATAAGAATCAAAGGTGGGCAAACGGACACAGTCCTCCTCAGGCGTCGGCCATCGAAGAAGGAGAGTTGACCCTTGGATCCCTCAGCTTTTATACTGAGCATGATGCAGATGGGATGGAATACCCCTGCTGGTCAGTTTTGGGTCACCTGCCCTGTCCACTCCTCCCTGCAGGTGTGAACTCTCTGTGCTTTTCCACTTCCAATCCTCCAACGGGGCAAATAAGGAAATTGCCTGACTTTGGTTATTTGTTCTAGCAGTAAGTATAAGCAAGGGCCTCTCTGCACCATTTCTTGGTATAATCAGGTCTTGTCACTGAGAGTGAACAGTTTTCCAAACAATATGCTGTTAATTTCAGAGTTTAATTAGTTAGAAGAGACCCAGATAAAGAAGTAAAATTGTAAAACAGAAAATTGGTTTGTTTTACCTCAAACCAGGACACCCCCTTCATGCTGATAGTTCTTGAGGACTTGACTTTGCAATCTTAATGCTCCAGAGGCAAATTCTTGTGTACTATTTGCATGACTATATACAGTCATACTTTTAAGATCAGGTCTGTGGTGTTTTTCACCACAATTTACGTATGGGATAAGCCAGACCTTTCTCATCACGTGTGGTCCAGCACTGGAAGTGTTCTCTCACTGCAGAGACTGTTTTAATAACCTAAAATAGTCTGACTTGGAATGCCTGATGTTTATGTATAATGCACAATCTTCTCTGAAATATTATGTACAAAAGTATGATAATTTACACTGGTAGTTAAAACTTTTGTGTGATGTAACCTAGAGTAAATTCCTCAAGCTTTGCTTTGAGTGCAGACTCCTGAAATAGGGGAGTATGTTCTGCAGCTTTTGGTTATTTATCAGATTTATGGATGGTTTAAGTGACATCTGCTTTGCTGGCTCTGAGTATTCCTGTGTGGTTGTGTTCCACGGCAGGAATTTTCAGGAAATGGAAGAAAATATGTCGGTGCTTGTAACTGCCTTTTTGCCTCTACTTTAATTATAAATGTAACTAACTTACTGGATGAGCAGTTGTACGCCGTTATGCCTTCTGTAAAGGTGAAGGCTTCTGGTTTTCATCTTCAGGATTGCTCTGTGTGCTTAGTTTGTGTATCTGAACTGGTGCTCTGTCATTTCCCCTGCGGTCAGATTGTTCTCCAACTAACTATTTGAATACTTAAGAAAAATTTTAGGTGGATGTTGTTGCTATTTCAGCTTATATTCAGCGTAGATTTCCGTACTTGCTTGTGGCAAGTAATTAACCAAAATTTTTGATTTTATTTCTTTTTTTCCCCTTTAATTTAAAGGAAGCTTCTGTGCTGTTCTAAAAGAGTTAGTGACTGACTTGACTGTCCCGGATAGCCAGATTGATGCCTCTACGTTCTTGCTTCCACCCCTTTGTAATGAGAATGATCTCCTTTTACTTGGTCCCTTGCTGCAGGAAACTGACCACCGATTTATCGAAGAGCAGGTACTTTTTTGGTCTAGTATAAAGGTGGCATTATGTTTTTATGCAGTTCTGGTTGTTTGAGTCAGTGCTGGGTTTGACTTGATCAGAAATATGGCTATCACATTTTTTTTATTTTCTGTTTTTCTTCTTACAGCTCCTTTTAGGTAACAGCGTAGCTGGCGGCAGCCTGGAATATGACCCTCACTCAATTTATGAGAAAGTTGTAAAAGGTGATTCGGTACCTAAACCTCTACCTCCTGTGTTATCTGTTGTCAGCGCAGCAACTCGTCTCTTTGGAGTTATGTTTTCCCATGTAGCAGAATCTCACAGGTACAGTAGTAACTGCAATGGGGGGGGAGGGATTGGGAGAAACTAAGAGATCGTCGAGGTGTTTGAGATTGAGCATAGAGGAAAATAGTTCTGAAAAAACTAATGAATTGTGTAAGTGGATTTGAATTTTATGAGTGGATCCTGTAAACTATCTGAATAATGTAATTGGGACTAAGAAATTATTAGACTTTCTGTTTAAAAGGCACATCCAGTAAGAGGTTACTGTCATTACAATAGATTCCGTTGACCAAGACAAATAATGTTCTGTTTCAATAGCCAGATCAAAATAGAAGTTGTTTTAAGAGCTATTACACGATTATTGCAGTGATTAATACATAATCACCACATGCCTTAGCAACAAAGAGGGACAGAAGGAGTAGGAAACTGTAGTAAAATTTAACCTGACTCATTGTTTATAAAATGTGAATGGGAAGAAACAAGCTTGTGCATCTTAACACAGTTCTCTCAAAATACAAGAATGCTTGAAAGGGATCACAAACTTTTCTTGATTTTGCCCATGTGTATGTGTCTTTCTAGTGCACACGTGGTGTTTTGGTTTGCTTCACATTTATAAGCACACCTTTTGCTGAAGCACAGAATTCTTTAGGATTTTTGCATGCTGTTGCTTATTCTGTGCACTGCTGGTAATTTTCTTGAATGTAGCATTAGAGCAAATCCATTATTATTTACTTCAAAAAGTTTTATATTTTCAAAACCACCTGTAGTTAGACTTCAGATCATGGTCATTATAGCTGATAACATTTTTTAAATTTCCAGTAAGGGATGAGTGCTCAGCATGCAAGTCTGGAGTCTTGATGCCTTCTCATCTTAGACTACTCAGGATTTAGTGTAATCCCGAGGCAGCTGTTTGGATATGAGCATTCCTGCGATAAAACTGCCACATGCTTTATGATACGTTCTGGTGACTTGCATTTACTTCTTTATTTTGTCTCCAGTGACTGCTTTTTCTTTGGTTGCTTTTGAGGTTGTTTTTTTTTTTTTGTTTTCTGTTTGTCTGGGCTTTTTTTCCCTACTGTCACCAGGTTGCTATTGGTTTTCTTCACCTCTTTCTCAAGACCTGAAGAGTTGCAGCAGATAACTGCGTTTTCCTTTTCTTTTTCTTTTCTCCTTTCTCAACTGTAAGCCAAAATACATCACTCCTAGACATGGTTCCTTTCAGTAACATCTGTTTGATGCTACTTAGATATTAGTGATTATCTGTGAATATATACATTAAGGAAACAAAGGCAAGAAATTTGTGTTTGTAGTGTAGTTACCCATTCCGATATGGAACAGAATTTTTTTTTGTAGTAGACAGAGATGCCAGTTGGAGGAAAATGTTCAAGAGTTACAGGGTTGTTACACCTGTTTCTGTAATATATAGGATTTTTTATGTGTTTTAAAATAAAATAAGAGAACTTGACTTTCTTCCTTAAGTTTTTAATTCTGTGGTTTCTTTTCTGGTTTTGTTTAAGGCTCCAGGTGTTAGAACAGTTACTGAATTCTATAAAGCAAACAAAAGGATCACGGCAACAAATAGTACAACTTAATGTTGTATCAGCCTTTTCTACTGCCCTAAAGGTAAATCTCCTCTCTCCTTTGTTTCTTTCTCTCTTATTAAAACATGGCATCTCTTGGTTCAGATGTGTCTAGGCTGGAGTTCTTATTTTGATTAACAGTGAAGGTGAACATCAGTCCTATTTTCTGTGATAATATATTTTTTATGATGTCACACTTTTCTTAAGTGCTGAAGAGTCACAGTTTAATTTTTCACTTTTTTTAAATGGTAAGGGTTAGGGAAACCTGTTCTAGTATGCTGTAGTATACTGTCATCTGTACTAGTGTCATTCAAATAGGAAAGAGAGAGGAAAATTCTGTTTGTATAATTTTTGTCTTTATCGCTGCCTCTTTTGTATTTCTTAGTGTAAAGAAAAAAAAACCCCACACAGTAACAATTGGTAAAATCTTCTCATAACTGTCTGCTGTTTGTTGCTTTTTCCTGGTGCTTTATTTGTATTTTGCTTTGTTTGTATGCTGTCTTCTTTCCTCCATTCATAGGCTTTCTTCAGACTAAGGCAGAACGTTTTCAGAATATGCAAGACCTTTCGTTGCACAGTGTTTGTATTTGAGGTGTACTTAGTACGCGATCCAGATAACGGCTGTAGCTGTCGCTCATACTCTTTTTTTGGAATGGGATTTTTCTTTGTGTCATTATTCTGTTTGCACTGGTTTTCTTCTTGACGTTATTTCCTGAATGTTATGCTAGTGTTCTGCATTCTACTGCAATCTATCCATATTTCTTAAAATCAGAATGTTGATATTACAGAGTTGTGCTATGATGTACGCTTATCTTGAGTTGGACTTCTAACTCATAAAACAGCAAATAAAAATAGAGGAATTCCTCAGATAAAAGAGGAAGAAAATCAAATTCCACCTACAAGTCTTGTAATTTTTGTGTGACTGACAGAAAACACATTCTGATTACTGTACTTACTGATTAATATATTTGATACCTATTTTAGCACTTAGCCAACTGCAAGGGAAATCTAGGTCCAGAAGAAGTTAGAAGATCTGCTCTGACATTGGTAATGGGTGCCTTGGAAAGCAATAATCCACTCCTAAGATGTGCTGCTGCAGAGTGTTTGGCCAGATTGGCACAGGTGGTTTCTGACAGTGCCTTCACTGCTGGATTAGCACAAGTCAGTTTTGACAAGTAAGTTTTTGTTTAAAAAGAGTCTGGTAAGTTACCGGTTGAGTTTATAAAAATACTTGACAAATTTACCTCGCCCCTACTATGGTAATAATTTTTAAAAGCTGGTTGCCTTCGTGGATTTGGTGTCACTAAGAAGTTAACAGGAGAAAGCACTGCCTGACTTCTGCATGAGAGTTGGGCTTGCTCAGCCTGTAGAAGAGAAGGCTCTGGTGAGACCTTACATCAGCCTTCTAGCACCGAAAGGGGGGCCTCCAGGAGAGCTGGGGAGGGACTCCTTATGAGGGAGTGTAGCGATAGGACAAGGGGTAATGGTTTTAAACTGAAAGAGGGGAGGTTTAGATTAAATATCAGGAAGAGGCGCTGGAACAGGTTGCCCAGAGAAGCTGTGGATGCCCCATCCCTGGAAGTGTTCAAGGCCAGGCTGGATGGGGCCTTGAGCAACCTGCTCTGGTGGGAGGTGTCCCTGCCCAGGGCAGGGGGGTTGGAACTGGATGATCTTTAAGGTCCCTTCCAACCCAAACAATTCTGTGATTCTATGATTCTTAGTTATGCTGATCTTTAAGAAGAATGTGGAAGTAAGCATGTAGATTTTCAAATAAATTAAATTGGCTGCTGTTCTAGCAACATCACTTAATTATATTTAAAATATTTTTGGTATTTCCTTCAGATAAGAGATGATAAGTGAACTTAGAATTTCGGCAATATAGTACTGTCTAATAAATATTATGCTGATTATATGCTTTTGAAATTCCATTTGTAGATGTGCTTACTACATATTATCAGTCTTGGTGATTTAACTAACAGCTTGCTTTCTTTATAATTAATAGGCTAAAATCTGCTAGGGACGTGGTATCAAGAACGGGTCATGCTTTGGCTCTGGGGTGTCTGTATAGGTACCTGGGAGGAATAGGTTCTACTCAGCACCTGAATGCGTGTGTTGGGATCCTTTATACTTTATCTCAGGACAGCACTTCTCCTGATGTACAGGTATTTGTCACTTACCTAAAAATTGCATTATAAACTAACTGGTTTATATTCTGGAGTATAAGAATAACAGTTTACAACCTCTTAGGAATACCTCACATAACCTCTCCCTTCGTTCCTTTGAAGCCTAAAAGTGCAATTATCAAATTTTAAAAAGATCTTATGTTTATTCTAATGTATAGACATGCCATGACAGCTGCTCTTCTTTTACAGGCGTGGGCGCTGCACTCCCTGTCACTGGTAGTAGATTTAGCTGGCCCCTTGTATCACGTGCACGTGGAACCCACCTTGTCTCTTGTTCTCATGCTGCTGTTGACTGTGCCTCCTGCTCACACTGAAGTTCACCAAAGCCTTGGTCGCTGTTTAAATGCACTTATTACCACACTGGGCCCTGAGTTGCAAGGTACACAATAGACAACAGTCTCAGCTTTGTCTGGTTTTAGCAACAAAATTGTTAAGCATTTTTTGGATGTGTAATTCAAATTTTATCAACAAAGAAATGCATGCTAAATTTTTTTTCCCCATTCTAAGACAATATTTCACAGGCCACGAGTTTATGCAATCAAGATGTCAAGACTGATAGTTTTCCAAAACTAGTGTTTCTTTTTGACATCTTTTCCTTTGTTTGGCCTGGTTTTCCAAGCCTTGCCTGGGGCTGAAAATTCTTCCATTTAGCATGAAAACAGAAGATACCGATATTTCAAGAGTTAGGAGCCAGTCTGTGTCTTAGTAAAGGTGCAGACATTTAAAATCTGCTCTTTTAGACACCTGGACACTGAAATGTCCACAGAGCAATGTGATCATTACTCGTTGATATGAGAGTATAACAGAGATCCAAAAAGTATCCTTCCAGAGGATAAGAGTTATGGGTGGCTTGGGGAAAAGTTCTCGAGGTGGGGGGGTGGTAAAAAAAAAAAAAAAAGTTGATATTTTGAAAACAAAACCCTTTTTTCTTCTGAACCTAGGCAGCAGTATGACAGTTTCAGCCTTAAGAACTTCCTGTCTCCTGGGCTGTGCAGTGATGCAGGACAATCCTGACTGCCTTGTTCAGGCTCAAGCCATCTCTTGCCTTCAGCAGCTTCACATGTTTGCTCCTCGACACGTCAACTTGTCCAGCCTTGTCAGCTGCCTGTGTGTGAGTACGTTTACTTGTCTACATCCTGTATTTTAAAACATTTAGTTCAGGAACACTTTAAAAATGCAAATATGTCTTTAACCAGGGGAACTGATCATTATGTAGGGGTGAGGTGTTTCATATCCTCCTTACAGGCAAGTATGCTCTATTTTTTCAGGCTTTTTTCCTCAGTTTCTGCTTCCCTTTTACAAGAAGAGCACATTCTGTAGAAATCTTGGCCTTCTGAGCTGCTTGCAAGTACATTCTGCTGCTGTTATTAAGGCCAGTTGTCTGGCAGGATATACCATCCATTACAGCTTCGTGCTGGATTTTTACCAGCTTTTTATGTTGGCCAGTACTTTAACTCTGCTGCATTTATGTCTTAGGTGAAGGATTGATTAACAAACCAAAACCTGTGTGTACTAATTACCGAGAGTTGTTTGGGTTGGGTTTTATTTTTAATGATGGTGAAGAAGTGTAGATTTCTTTGTTTTGTATTTTCTGTAGCACTAATGCTTCAGTGTGTTGACTTTTTGGCAGTCAGTATAAAAATTTCTGACACATAAATAATAGTCAAACTAGGTCTTTGGAAAAAAAAAAAAGAAACTTTTTCAGCTGTATTTGACAAAGAGGTGTGGGGAGGGGGGTGCTGGGATTTTGTTTGTTGGGATTTTTCCCTTTTTCTCTTGTCTTTGAATAGCTGCTGTTCCCATGCCCTTATTTTTACTTTCTTCACAGAACTGATTGTTTGGTAGTTCCTAGCCTTGGTGGGTTTTGAAGAGCTGGCTGGGGGGGGGCGGTTATTGGCTTTTTGTTGTTGTTGTTTGGTTGTTTATTTTACGTAAGACTCTGTAGTCTACCTGTAGATCAGAGAAAAACCAAAACCCCAGACAATAAAGTATGGTGGGGTTTTCTTCAATCTCTCTTGTCTTTACACAGTTCCTATTCACATCTTCCCCTGGGTTGCACTTGTCTATCAATAGTAACCGTATATTGATTTTACATGAAGTTTAGATTCCTTCCATTTATCTTTATTCAGTTTGACTGGAAACATGATTGTAGGAACCAGGAAAAACTGAAGGAAAAGCTCTTTCAGCCCCGCGTTGTGTAAGGCATGGATATACTAGGTGCAAAAGAAATGGAACTCATCTGAAGTGTTCTTTCTTTTAACATAGACCAGCTATGATTTTCACTTCTCTGGGTAAAGCACAGTTTTTCTTTCATCACTAAAATTACAACCAATTGTATAGAACACTCTTGCTCAGAGGATATATTAGGATTTGGGATCATATGTTAAGCCCATGTACAACCTGTTTCCATGTAGAGTATGATCTCTCTAACAGCAAGTACCTACTAGTAAAGAGCATGTTGTGATGAAGTTGTCTTGTGCGTACGCTACTACTGATTTTAAATTTTTTACTACTCAGTTAAGAAGCATGGGTCATGGCTTGAGTGTGTGTGTCTGTGCACACCTGCATGTTCACCTCTACCCTGAAACAACTGTGAGCTTCTCGGGGGAGAAGTCCACCAAAGCCACCTTACACAGGTGAACTTTTCTGATTCTTGTGAACTTGCTGCAGAACTAAGACCAGTGCAGGTGATGCTGACAATTCAGTAAACGTCAATACGTCTCTCGGGAGTGTCATAAACAAAGAAGATTTGAGCTTGTGCTTTGCAGGTCTGTGAGAAGATCATTGCATGAGCAGACCTTCTCCATTTGTAAAGCTCACCACCCATCCCTCTGTTTTCCACCCACAAAATCACTGTCTTGCTAAGGAAGCAGAACAAACTGTTGGACTGGACCAGAAATCTGTTCTTGCCTGGTTTTGTCTTGTAAAGTAACCCTCAGCAAGTCATTCAGCATGAGTTTAAATTTCTGCAAGTGGAGAAGAAGGTGTGACTGTCCTCCTCTGTAATGCATTTTGAAATCTTAAGGGGAAGTAGAGTACAAAAGTTGGGTGCTACTTACTGTGGATATTCACCACTACATTCTTTATTTAAGGCAGAAAAACAGGAGAGGCAAAGAATCTGTGGTGAGATAAACCATCTTTTCCTCTCCTGTCCATAGAAACGTGAATTCTTACTCATAAAATCTTGAAAACAAACGTACAAAGAGATTGGAGGCTTTGTTAGTAACAACTGAACCAACTGCCTCCTCCACCTGTCTTCCCAGCCCCTAGAACATGAGGTGGCTCAGGTCCCCACCGTATTTAGACCATTCAGTTTGTGACTGTGCCAGCACTGACAAAACATGACTTGGGCAAAGGATGCACAGCCTCACTGGCTCAGTTTTCGTTTGGTTTGGGTCTGGTTTTGGTTTTTAAATTGTGTACATGTGCCTGTCATTATTTACCTTCCCTTCTTCAGCTTCTGAAAGTGTATTTTCTTTGTCAATTGGATCTCTTTTTCGTGGGGCTTTGTATCTAACAGTGTAACGCTTAAATTCTTTAAATTCTTGGCTCCAGTAGAATAGAAATCATATGCTTTTAATCATGTCTAATATTAGCTCTAAAGTGAACTTATGTGAGCACAGACTTCTAAAGAGCTTACCTGTGTAAGCTTATAACGTCGTGAACACCAGTTTTCACTTGTGAAGTTGTTTTGTGAAACACACTAAGTATGCAGTGTCAGTAACTACGCTGCACTGTTCTTTTGGTGTACTGTGTAAGGACTAGTTTTAGGTGCAGCTCTCTTGCAGTTTAACTGTGTTTGACATTAAATATAATGTAAACGAACTGAGCAAATTAGGGGGTTGGTATGTTTTGAATTACAGTTCTGAATTGTAAGATATGCTGAATTTACATGTAATGGTCTCCATGTGTGGTTGGTATCACTGTGATATCTATATTTTGGTTGTGTCATGACTGGTTTGTCATTTGTTTTTGTGCAGGAAATCTTGTTGGATAATTCTGTGTTGGTAGGTCCCTGTGCCTTGTTAATCCTAAACTTTTGCAGTTTGCAGTGGTGTTTTTGATTTCATCTTTTATCTTTTGCCTTTAACCATTTTAATGTAATTTCTTTTAGCATGTCAAATGACATTACGTTGTCATCCTAACCAGACCTCTCCTAACTTTCTGCAGATGGCAGATGTACATTTCATTTATGTGCTTAGTGAGGCATCATTTCGTTTGTCATGTTAAGCACAGAAAGGGAACCGTTTGTTCATTTCAGTTTGTTTGTGATGCTTGCATTTTGTGTCTGTTATTGTGTCTTGTCCCCTGCTTAGAACGTGGGAGAATGAGAGAGATTAAAAACGTGCATCTTGCATTATTGCATTATTCAGTGGCCTCAATTGGATCCTCTGGTTTTTCCCTCATTAAAAACGAGCACGTGGTTTATGCATGTCCAACTTGCAGGAGAATGTGTAGCCTGCTTGCATAAATGTCGCATTAAAAGCCTCACTTCTTCTTTTTAAAGTTTCAGTTAAAGAATCTTGCAGACTTACTGAGTCAGGTTTCTTTTGTTTTAGGAGAATTATGCAGAGAGTGTATCTTTGTGTGTACTAAATATGTAACCCTGAATATTGTAAACTGATGTTTGCATGCACAGAAATTCAGAAGATGAAGCTTAGTTTTGTTAATGCAACAGAGCTGAAATTCTGTATCAACTTACTCTTTTTGTCCTTAAGTGTCCTTTTCAATGTGTGTTGACTAATATGTATTAGTCATTTTGACTAACATATATTGACCTGTTGCTGACAAACAAGGAGCATGACCTGACTGCAAGGTTCCCCTGCAGCAGACACTCAGCTCTGTCTATTTGAAAGATGGTGGCAGCTAAGGGTACACAGTTCCTTAGTTGTAGAGAATATTTGGCTTTTTTATGATCACCTAAGCTTCATTTAAAAGCAGCTGCATATATATTGGCATAGCCATCTCGCCTAGCCATACATTGTATATTTAGGATACCCTTCAGGATGTTCTTAGAATTGAAAGCAAGCAAATAAAAATCAGAAAGCTCCACTCTAGCAAAGAAAACTTGGGGCTATATCTTGGGTTTTTAAAATGTTTTTTTTCTTGTTCCTGTAATAATAAATTTGTTATCATGTGTTTTTCAAAATAAAAACCAAACACTGGCCTGGTGATGTTAAAATATGGTGATCCTATAAACTTTTTTGCTAGTAATTGCTGAGGAGAGCTGACTTGTCTCAGTGTGATACATTCATCATAACTCTCACCCTTCCTTTTGCCTTCTCTAAAACATGATTTAATGTAATCTGAGTTATATACTATTTTTGGCAATGAAATTGCAGCAGTGTTCTCTTTGCTCTTTCTTACAAACTTACTTTCATGCATGGAGTTCAGATTTACTAAAGCCTGATTGACTGTCTCACCCTTGGTTACACTGGCATTTCTCTAGTTACATCTCAGGATGATTTGAGTAATTTTCTCTTGCACCGAATTTTCAAGCCCAGTATATATACCCTGTAGGCAAGGAATAAAGTTAATGGTTTGTTGAGACCATGATTCATCTGACATAGAAGTTAATGGGGGTCTTTCCCACCAATATTGGCGGGAGTTGGATCCAGCCCCAAACCAATCTTTGGAAAGAAAACGTTAAAAGTACTGATGTGTGCAGAACCTTTGGTTTGGGGGTAAAAACCAAACCAAAAAAACCCCACAAACCTGAGCAAAAATAGCATCAATTGTGTGCTTACTGACTTTGCAGATTTGTCGTAACTGCAATTGCTCAGAAAATAATGGCCTTGTTGAGGTATTGCTGTAAAGGTTTGTTTGCCATCTTACTGTCTCTTCTTCCATGTTTCAGGTGAATCTCTGTAGCTCATACTTACTCTTGAGACGTGCAGTGGTAGCTTGCTTACATCAGCTTGTGCAAAGAGAAGCTGCTGAGGTGTCGGAGTATGCTGTGGCATTAGTTAAAGAGAGCAGAGAAGATTTTACTCCAGGTAACGTATCGAAGCTTTGAGATCAAAGAGCTTGACACCTCGGTAATGAATTTTAGACACACTCTGCTAGGGGTATGAAAACTTTGCTACATTATTGAAATCTTTACCTCAAAAAATATTTTCTACTTCGCTTCTCTATATAATACCAAACTATGGAAGCATCCAGACCTTTTCTTAGAGCTAAAATGAAGATGCTGTTGCTTTTCATATACTGTAGGTAGTGAGAGTCACTAATGAGAAAATGCAAGTGGGGTTCCAGAGAAACCTACCAAAAAAACGCCAGTAGCTGCTGTCGTAGCTGCTTCATAGGCCTGCATTTCACATGCATTTTCAGAGAAGATAAGACAATAGCTGTTTTGCAAAAATGCAGTCAGTGTGAAGAATCAGGTGGCCAAAGATAATTTTTTTTCAGGAGCACAGATGCTATAGTGATGGTAATGCTGTGAAATTCAGAGTAGGACACTGATTTTTTTCCCCTGGGGTAACTTTCTTCCTGTTGTTAGTATGTTTCTGTGCAAGTTCAGATTTTGTTTTGTACTCCAATGACATGGTATTAAAGCAGTTAATGCTATTATTCCAAAAGTACTTCAGAGCTAGATACTTGTTCATGAGACACTGAGTGCAGCCTTCAGTGGTGTTTCTGTGGTCATTACTTCAGTTTTGTGATGTACGGCGTTCAGCTCACAGACTTTCTTCTTATCAGATGTTAACATCAGAGAAATAGGCCTGGAGGGGGCATTGCTGGGCTTGCTGGACAAAGAATTGGATCAAAGATTGTGCCAAGATATTAAAGAGACTCTGACACATATGCTTACTTCAATGGCAGTTGAAAAGCTCTCTTTTTGGCTGAAGCTTTGTAAAGATGTTCTTGCAGCCTCAGCTGGTAAGTGCTAACACACTGTATTTGAGAACACAATGAAAATAAGGCCTGTAGCAGTGCAGTCTGTCACTGAGGGAAAGAATTCTTGGTTCTTGAATGTTTGACATTTATTAAGTGTATCATCATCCTTCATATTGAGTCCTTTAACTTAGTTCTCTTGGAAGGAATGTAACTGTCCTTCTGATTGCCTTTTCCCTACTGAACAAGTTTTTGTAAACATTTTAGCATGTCATGGCTGTCCGTATTCTTGTTGATTTGTAGTTGTCGTGATTTAACCCCAGCCAGCAGCCAAGCACCACACGCAGCCTCTCACTCACTTTCCCCCCAGCCAGTTGGGATGGGGGAGAGATCAGGAGGAATGAAAGTGAGAAACATCCTGGGATGAGACAAAGACAGTTTAATAAGTAAAGGAAAAGCTGTGCAAACGAGCAAAGTGCACAAGGAATTCATTCACTGCTTCCCATGGACAGGCGGGTGTTCAGCCGTCTCCAGGAAAGCAGGGCTCCAACACGTGTAGCAGTGACTTGGGAAGATAGAAGCCATAATTCCAAACGACCCCCCTCTTCCTCCTCCTTCCCCCAGCTTTAAGTGCTGAGCATGGCATCACATGGTATGGAACAGCCCATCAGCCAGCTGTGGTCAGTGTCTGTCCTGGCCGTGTCTCCTCCCAGCTTCTCCTGCCCCCCGGCGTGCTCGCTGGTGGGACAGTGTGAGAGGCAGAAAAGGCCCTGACTGCAAGCGCTGCTCAGCAGTCACTGAAGCATCTCTGTGTTATCAACACTGTTTCCAGTGCAAATCCAAAACGTAGGAGCCTTCACCACAAGGAAAATTAACTCTACTCCACCCAAAACAGCATGTTAACTTAACGTTTACTGATTTCCTTATCGGAAGTGGAAATGCCGAATGCATTTGAGCATGTGGGTGCTTTGCAAGTGCCTACAAGAAAAATATTCAGACCCTCTTTTCCCTTAATACTAGGAATGGTGCAGACCTGCTATATCATAATGCAACTCTTGAACAGACAGAATTAATTACTGTGCTGAATACTGGGGGGGAGTGGGGCTGTATTCTTTTATCTGCAGTGCAGGAAGAAAACTTCTTGGGTTTAGATTTTTTGATTTGGAAAAGTACTAGCTTCTAATGTGTTACATTTGTTTTAAAAGAGTTATTTTTTTCTTTCGCTTACTTCACTGCAGCTTTTCATTTACTTCTGTGGTATTGATCTTGTCTTCCAGCAAGTAATATCAAATATCTTTCCTTTAAGACACCAAGGTTGAAGGGAGCGAGTTGGAGGCTAGAGGTAGACTATGAAGAGATTTTCTCATGAGTCCTTCTGTAGCTTTCAGTTACAGTAAGAAAGAATATTACATCTCCTCTTCCCCTTCCCCCCTTCCCCGTGTCCTAAATGCAGATTTCAATACAGTAGCTTCACTAGATACCACTCAAGAGGAAGAAACTGCCAGAGCGGATGACGCATCTGTATTAACGACTGACAGTGATGAGAGGTTCCATCCTTTCAGTAACCCACGGTGGCCTACCAGGGTTTTTGCTGCAGAGTGTGTTTGTAAAATTATAAGCCAGTGTGAAAATGCAGGCAGTGCCCATTTTGACATAACTTTGGCTCAGGAAAGAAAACAACGTGATTCAAGAGGTATGTGTTAAGCACTGGAAGAATTTCACAGAATGCAAAGTATGCTTAAAATAAATGCTAGCTGTTTGCATCTTAATAAAACTCATCATAAATTTGTTGTCTGTAATTTTTGAAACCTTTCATTGCTCTGATTAGAAGCTTATATTTATGAAGGTGTAGAGTCATTTTTAGTTGCCAAAATACTGGCATATGACTGCAGTGTTTTCACTCACGTTCCTGGTTGTAGTTCTTGGGCATGTGCGTAGGAAGACATTGTTTCTGCAGAAGTGTTGGCAACCAGAAGTGATAGCTGGCACCAGCCTACAGCGTCACAGAGTGGTATCTGCAAGTATAACTAAAAAAATCTCCACTGTTTTTTGTTTCCATAATTTGCATCATTACCAGTAGAAACGTAGTGCCAGTCTTCAGGTCATCTCACTGTGTTTATCTGGAGGTCTTTTCCTCAAAACTCTTTTTTAGAAAATCTGTCTCATACATAAGGATATTTATGCTTTATTCTAAGTTTTTGGTTGTTTTTTTACCTTCAAATGGAAAGAAGCCTAGATCAGCTAACACAAGATGGCCAAGTAAGATTGTCGTGTGTGTAAGTGGCCTTAAGTGAATCCTTGATATATGGTAGGGTTGAATGTAAAATAGACGTTTTGAAAATGTGGAGAGCAGTCTTATAAAATCTATTACGTCTACATCTAAATTTAATGAAACTTTTTTTTTTTAATTCTAATTTCTGTTTTCTCTTCAGATGACTTTTTGGTTTTGCATTTAGCTGACTTGATCCGGATGGCTTTTATGGCCGCCACAGATCACAGCGATCAGCTTCGTCTTTCTGGGCTGCAGACGTTGCTAATTGTTGTTCGGAAGTTTTCAGCGGTTCCAGAACCAGAGTTTCCAGGTCATGTAATTCTGGAGCAATATCAAGCCAATGTAAGCACCGTTGCTAATAACTCAGAAAGAACTAGTTGCAGTTAATTACAGAAAGAAATTTGCTCTTTGCAGTGCAATGTGCTAGAGTCACGTTTCAGCAATTAACTAATTCACTAATTTCTTTGGACTTAGACAGCGTCTTTTCAGTTGGCATATAATGTTTTAGCCCCAAAGCTTTAAAGTTGCAGCATTTTTCCCTCTTCCCTGTTTGAATACAGCAAAAATAAAATAGAATAAAATAGAACGTTAGGGGTTTTTTTGTAAAATATAGACTTGAAAGTGTGGGAGCATTGCAAGAAACATTAGGAACGACTGTCACTTAAAACTGTTTAGAAGTAGTTTTTGCACACCAGAGATCATCAACAAATAAGCTAGAGGAGATAAAAGCATGGGTTGTGCTCACAAGAACTATTTCAGTTAAGTCTTGGTTGAGACTTACAGAAAGGATGTTCTGATCATTTTGAGATCCAGGCTGCACGTCCATTGAATATGTCAGGCAGCTGAGTTAAGTGTCATCTGGCTCCTGTTTCTCAATTCTTAGCGGGCATTGAATAAGTCAGTCGCTTTCTCTCATGGAAGTGGAGAGATCCTGACACTGAAGCCATCCTAACCCACTTTGATCTTGTGTTGCTGTTAGAATTCTATGCTACTGGCACTTCTTTGTGGGAAAGTAGAAGTGCCTTGATCTAGTCTGGATCTACCAAGAAGTGCCTTGATCTAGTCTGGATCTATTCTTTCTGGGGGAAAGAATACACTCTCTGTCCTTGCTGTCCAAAACCATCAAGTGGGTCACAAATAGAGCTAATGATTCTCTTTTTCACCTTCACTACCTTTAAAGTGTTTCTGCTTATGCTATGCATAGATCTTCTCATCAGCTGTTCCATAGAAGTTGAAGAGATGTGAAGCAGTTAAATATCTAGTGTTTCACTTATTTTCACAAATGTATTTGTAGTACTTGTACTACATTTTGTACTTTCATCCCAAAGAGCAGCAGACTTCAGTCTGAGTTTTCAAGTATCAGCTAAAGCAGCAAGGGAAATTTTCATTACCTTTAGTGAAATAGCTTCCGACAATGAGAACAGGTGAAATCTTTCCAACCTGGTCCGTCTGTGTTTGTGTGTTCTTTCTTAGGCACATGGGCTTTGTGCTCTCCCCTTTTGCTTTGCGAAGTTGACCAACTTCAACTCTTTGTTTCCTTAAATCTGTATTCTTTCTGAGTAAGGAAATGCCACTCATTAGGTGTCTTGCAAGTCTTCTGTGGTTTGGAACATCGTTTTTTCTTTTAAGGGCTACTCATCAAGTTAAGAGTTCAGGAAGGAAGAGGTTTCTGTTTCAGTTTTAAGACTGCAAAAAATAGCATCAACTTGGAAGACCTCTCTCAAGGAGAACCATGTCTTCAGTGTAAGCAAAGCAAAACAATAGAAATATGACTGCAAATGTCTCCCTGCTTTGTAACCTCGCTGAAACAGGCTGTGGAAGAATGAACAGGAAACTGTGCTTTATAAAGGAAAATTGCAACAAAGCCTGCTTATGAAAAGTAATTATTTGGTTAATTGCTCGCTATGTATTAACTTCTCTTTAGGTTGGAGCAGCTCTTAGGCCTGCCTTTGCTCCCGAAACTCCTCCTGACGTCACCGCAAAAGCATGTCAGGCAAGTGTTGAAAGTCAGAAGTCTTAGGTCATAGACTGTCTGAAATTTTGATTTTTGCTTGATACATCAGACAAGAAAAAGGAAATAAATCATCTACCCTCAAATGCTCAATTCACACAAAGCAGTGTCATCCATGTTACTTCTATGTTGTAGCAACCCAAAGATTTTATGCACTTCAAAATCTTTGAGAAACTTTGTAGCAGTTGATAACAGCTGAAGTATTTATGACATCCTTCTGATGTTTTTGGCTTTCCTTACGTATACTAAACCGTGATGCCATTTAACCTTTATTATTATCTGAGAGTAGCTGTATCTCAGTAGAAAATTAAATCTGGTTTTCGTAATTTTACAGATGGAAATAAAGAGTACCCAGTGGTGTTTGGTTCTTGTTTCTCACTGTTTGTGTTTTCCAACACCAGGTGTGCAGCGCCTGGATAGCAAGTGGTGTAGTCAGTGATCTTAATGACCTTCGAAGGGTTCACCAGTTGCTTCTATCCTCTTTGGTCAAAGTGCAGGCTGGGAAAGAAGCACAAAGTCAACAATATAATGAAAGCACCTCAACGATGGAGATACTGGCTGTGCTTAAGGCTTGGGCAGAGGTTCGTGTAAAGCTCTGAAATTCTAGTCTTGATAAGTGATGGGTGACCTGAAAGACAGAATGGTTTCAGGAATTTCTTACATGCTTCATTAAATAGAAGTTGATGGTCCTTTGCGTGAGATTTAAGTAGATCAGTTTATTTCATTTACTTGGGAAAAGATGAGGTGCTGTGATCAACTGGAAATCATTATATGAAGAAAAGGTTTTTAGTGGCATATAACAATAACCTGTCATGGGTCAGAAGCGGAGGAAAAATTCAGACTAGATGTGAGGCTCTACTGTAAGAAGTGAAGATCTGTAGATTGTTCCAGTCTATAATTAAAACAGTAGAAGTCTTCAGAGCAAATTTTGTATAGCTTTCTACTGGATCTTGGATATGAGGAACTATGCCCAAGTAAACTGGGGATAAGCTTTTGTGATCTGTAATTTATGAATATTTCACTTAAGCCCTAGGCAGTTCCTTCTCACTTAGGATCTTACCTATTTCTTGTTTACAGAATTTGAAAGAGCTCCTCCATACTGTTGTGGGGAGGAGAGAGAGAGAGGCTTGGTGGGCGCTTAATTGCTGGCCTGGGTCAACCCACTGCAACTTGCAATCTTGAAAAAGAAACAGAAGTGGTAATTGCAGGGGATGGCTACTCACAAAAACTACCTTTAGATTAGTTGAACTGGTATCCTTTGCCTCCTTTATAGTTGAGGAGAAGAGCTTCCCTCCAGGGGCCTTCTGGAGTGGGCTGCTGGCCTGAAACATTCTCAAGCCTGTCTGTTTCAATAACTGGAGGAGCATCTAGGGAAATTTGACCTTTTCCCATTGAAGTTAACCTATTGACGGTAGCACCCAAAGTCTGCAAACAACAAAAGACTGTACTCTTCATTCTGTACTGCTCACACAGAGTAATATGTGGTTCTGAGAAGTTGGTTGCAAACGCAACGTGTCATTTCAGTTACAAGAAGATGTAGGAATTATTTGTGGTTTCAGGGTCATGATTATAGGTAATATTATTTGATAGTAAGTTCTTCGGTCTTATAGCTGTAACTGCAACAGGGTTTGATGGTTAGAAGATGAAGCTGGACAAGTGTTAATGATTTTTAAGTGCTGGGAAGTTAACTGCAGCTATGTTTAGGAATTTGAGTAGGTTTCTGTTTATTGGCACTCTTCAACATTAGCTGGGAGAGTGGATTCAGAAGGTTTAGAAAAGAAGCGCTTGGTCACCCACACCTGCTGGACTTGAAGTAGGAATAGAGTCTAGGAAACCTGCTGCCTCTTCAATAGGCAGTCATGATAATTATCACAGTAAATTTCCAAGTGTTAATATTTGTTAATATCTCTCCAAATATATAAACAGGTTTACATAGTTGCAGTTGAGAAGCAGAAAAATCAAAGCGATGCACAAAATCACTGTTTAAAAACTGCAAACTCTGCAGAAGAAAGCTACAGAGATGTAACATCTTCAGCCAGTGGACTTCTGGATTTAGTACAGACAGATCTTGGAACACTAAGCAAGCTCTGGCTTGCTGCACTTCAGGATTTTGCTCTCTTAACCTTGCCTTCAGAATATGCGTCACAACTACCTGCTGAAGGTAAGAAGGCACATCAGTTGTATTTTCATAGATCACTTGTAAGTGCACATCATTAATGTGCCAGCTGACGTGTTAAGATCACAGTAAGATGAAATTGTTAGAGAATACACATACTTGTATACCTATCTAAAGGCTGCAGTTGAGAACAGAGGTTTGTTTGGGGTTATTGTTTGCTGGGTAATTTTATGGTTGAAAGAAGGCAAAGGAAATCGTATTGGATTCTATCCAGATAAGTCTAAATGAAGTATCCTCATTAACCTGAATTTTAATATTGCACATTTAAAAAAAAAAAAAGTCTGTCATGCATAAAATATGATAAACATAATTTCAATTAAAAAAAGAATCTTCTAGGAGAAAATATGGTAGTTGAAAATGTATGGTATCCTTAAAACTGTAACTTCTGTTCTTGTAGGTGGTATGTTTTATACAGCAGAGACAAGTGAAAATGCCAGACCTCATTACTACAACTCCTGGGCACTGATACTTTATGCTACAGCGTTGTGGCTCACTAGCACAGGCTTCATCATTGCTGATCCAGATGAAGGACTTAATAATCTCTCTAGACCTGTCACCCCAACTACAATGTGTCAAGATTCTTCTACCAGGCCTTTGGTGAAATCTCCTGAGGATGTGAATACTGACAGATTTCATCTTATCTTGGGTTAGTGAGTGCATAATCTATCTAGATGCTGTAACCCAAAATGTCATTTTTAATAGATAAATAACTGTTAGCAAACGTTTCATTATTCATATTTAACTGCATCCTTGAATATTGCATATCTTAGAAAAATACACAGTCAGAAGAATTTTATGTCCTAGTGAGAAAATTGTAGAGCATTTCTGCAAATGTGGAAAAAACATTCAGTGTGAGCTAAACAAAACCTAAGCGAGTGCTTACTGCTCTGCTCATAAACATGCAGGTTCAAGGGTGTATTTTATCTTGGTTGTAGCACTGCAGTTACAGAGTGTGTGGTTTAGCATCACTGGGGTACAGTTTTACATCACAGAACAGCGTGTAGGTTGAAGAGACTTGTGGAGGTCATCTCGTCCAACGTCTCTTGTTCAGGCAGGGCCACCTAAAGCCAGTTGTCCAGGACTGTGTCCAGATGGCTTTTGAATATCTCCGAGGATGGAGGCTCCACAGTCTCTCAGGGCAACATGTGCCTGTGCTCGGTCACCCTTGCAGTGAAAAAGTGATTCCTTAAGTTTATATAAAGCTCTTCTTAAGCTTCCGCTACTGCAGAGGCTAATCAGGCAGTTGAATTCAGTCCCAGTTCTCTAAATGTACATAATTGGGCATTTCTCATTACACACTTTTTTTTTCCTTTCTTCTCTCTTTTGTATCCTTTTGTAATCCCTTTTTGGAATGGGTTTGTATGACCCGGGTGCATTTGGTGTCTTTGGGATGCCAGTCTTCCTGCATGGACCCATTGAACTCCGTAGCTCCCTCAGTTACAAGTGAGATCTCTAGGACAAAAGCTGTTCATTTCCCCTGCTCCCTCTGCTACTTGATTAGTGCTTCAGATTTCATATACTTTACCACGGACACCTGGCTTGTTTGTTTTGCTTCTGAGCTTATTCCACTTGTTCATTTTCACTTACAGAGAAACAGAAGGAACTTTAAAACAGGGCCACTTTCTGTTGCACAACAGTTAGTTCTTTGCCATGCATTGCTCAGTTTCCCAAGTTATCACACATTTTGGGAATTACAGCTGTAGAACTGGAATGAGAATATGGATAACAATTTATCTCCAGTGTCATAAAATGTCATCTGAAGAGTCCTGGAAGCTCAGAAAAAAAAGTGATTGCTTTTATCTGATCTAGGATTTGCAAGCTTAGGCTTCATGTAATTTACTTATTGCTGGTGCTGCGATTTTCAGTGTTTTTGTGAAATGGGAAGATAAAGCCTCAGCCTTTGAGTTTGTGAACTGTNGGACCTGTTCCAACAGTTCCATGTCCTTTCTATGTTGAGGACCCCAGAGCTCGACACAGGACTCCAGGTGGGGTCTCACAAGCGCAGAGCAGAGGGGGAGAATCACCTCCCGTGACCTTCCTCCTTTATTTCCTTCTATTGCATAAATCAGTGTGATTAGGCAGATATTCTGCTATATACTCATTATGAATTGTCTGCCTATTCGCTGGATCTAGACTTCAGTGTTTTACTCAGAAATTGCTCCCTATGAATTTGTTGATGTTAATAGCCAGTTAAAATTGTGTCTTATACTGTCTCTAAGCTGAAATTCTTTCATGGTTTGACGTTCTTGCCCCAAGATATTAGCAATAGGAGATTCATTCACTTCAAATAAGATGCAAATGTTATTTCTGTGTTTTAAGAATTCACAAAATTACTTAAAATTTCAAGCACATAGAGTTTTTTTTTTTCTTCTGCTGCTTACAGGCATTAGTGTGGAATTTCTCTGCTCTCCCCGCTCGGATGCAGCAATGGAGAACATTATTGCCTGCTTACGTGCCCTACAGGCACTCTTCGATGTTCCATGGCCAAGGTCTAAAATAGGTGGTGATCAGGTAATGTCTTAATGATCAAAAGCTCCCCAGAACTAAGGCATAAATTTAGTTTGAACAGCATCTCTGTTCTGTGGTGTATATCTAGGAATCTTCAACACATAAGTAGTAGGTGAATTAAATGCTTTGCCAAAAATCCAAAGCTGTAGAGGGAGGAGAGAAAAAGAGCACAACCTGGAACCTGTGAGAAGACAGTGAGGGGCAGAGAACTTGAGGATATTTCATCAGGAAAGAGTAATTAGGAAAGTAGGATAAGAGCCAGGTAAAGACAGAATTTCAGGAACAATAAGTCCTCTTGCTCTCTGTGTCAAAGGACATTTCAGTTAATTCTGTTGTAAATATTGAAGACAATGAAAACAAACTGGACGAAAGCAGTGATGTTTAAAAAAAACCCAACAAAATGCAATCCCAAAAACCCCACAACACCCCAGTGATCCTAGATCCTAGAAAGAAGTCGTCACTTCAAAATTGTTTGTGTTTGCTTTCAATGAAATTTTATACTAATCCGTGTGCCATGCAGTTGTCTGACACAGTAAGGGTGAGAAAGTCCATGGACGTGCCTAAGTTCTGCTGCCTGTTGGTGCTTTCTCCAAGGATATACTGTACAAGGGATACAGTGTAGGATCCCCACCTTCAAGAGTTAAAAAGCCATAAAATAAAGATTAGTTGACTTCTTTAGTAGTTTTAGGTGCCCTTATCTCTGAATTATGGAAGAGCTGAGCAGGACTGTTGCTGCTGGGAGCTGGGTCTTGAAGGAAATGCCAACTCCTGTGATTGTGTTCCTTAATGAGATCAATAAGAGTCATACTGTTGGCTTTAATGAGTATTAACGAATTTCTAAAACTGCTGCATCACAATGAGGATATAGTAAGCATTTTCTTACTGCAGGAGTTGAGTGTAGAGCTTCTGAATGTCTTGCATCGACTAATCCTGACCAGAGAATCCCCGGATATTCAGCTTGCTGCCCTCGAAGTTGTTCGGCTGATTCTTTTTGCGGCTCAGGAACACGTGAAGGAAAAGCGGAGAAGTGCAGAAGGTAGAGTGATGTGTGAGATACTGAATGTGTATTATCGGGGTTAAAGCAATTCTTTCTTGGAAAACTGGGTTCTTCAAGCTGAGATTCCAAGATGCATCTTAATTGAAGTGTTTTACAGTTGGTGACTAATCCGGGTTCACGTAACTCAGTCCAGGTGCCTAAGATGAGAAATTGGGATGGTATGCAAGGTAGCACGTGGGTTTGGTGATGACTAGAGGGTGAGGGAGTGAGGAGAAAAGCTGGAGGAACTGTGGTTGGGATAGTATTGTGAGGTGTCAGGGAGGGAAGGGTCTTAGCGAAAAGCTGGGATCAGCTGCAGCAGAGACCCGGTGCACACAGCTGGTACCAGACAGACTCCAACTCTTGACTCTGATTGTTCTTTTTTTAAAAGAAACTACTGGAAGAGACAAAACACTTACACCAGGGGACATCGTGTTGGCGTGGTGCCTCAGACTGTTGTATGTCTAAATCTATCTCACAGACTTCTGCCTTTTGACAATTAGCGCGTAATTGTGCTTATTCAGAAGGAGGGAAGTTTGACAGTAGAACTTTGAATGCATATGCATACACATATATATTTGTATCAAGATTTTACCACTTGGTGATGAAGCAGTCGTAACAAGTAAGCTTTTTGGAAGCAAGATCCAGCCTGCAGATTTCTGCCAGATTTCTTCTTTTTGTTTTAGTTGATGATGGCGCTGCAGAAAAGGAAACCTTACCAGAATTTGGAGAAGGCAAAGACACCGGAGGACTGGTGCCTGGGAAATCATTAGTCTTTGCAACACTGGAGTTATGTGTTTGTATTCTTGTCAGACAGCTTCCCCAGCTCAACCCTAAATTAACTTGTAGCCCTGCAGTTCAACCTGGAAAACATCTGTTATTGTCGGAAGATGGGAGCAGACTGGTAGCAGCAGCATTAGTGATTCTCTCTGATGTTCCCGCGATCTGTTCTCCTGAAGGTATGCTGTCCCATCACAAGGAAAGATTAATGAAAGAATATTGGGTTCTTCTGTGCCCCCTTGTTATCACCTCATTTTCTCTGCTGCTTAAGTCTGGGAGCGAGTTTTGTTGATTTGCTTGTGACAATTTCCTGTTCTAATTATGTTTTTGACTGTCAGATTACAGAACAAAGTACAAACCCGAACCAATTAAAGCAGTAGTTTTTCTTTTCCTCCCACGTGTAGCAGCGCAATTAATAGATTCATTTTGTCCAGGGCAATACAGGATAGCTACATGGCTCTGTTGTGCTTGAATCGTCTAGTCGGGAATTTATAATGCAGACGTAAATTAAATTTAACAGGGAAATTTCTCACATCACCTTTCATTAAAAGCCATGGTTTGAACATTAGGAAACCACTGTAAGGAGCTGGAGTTGATCTCTCAGATTAGTTGACTTTGACTCGTGATTCATTTTGGATTCATTCCAGCCTTTAAGGTGGTTCTTCCCCTCCCCAATATTGTTTGCTGTGTGTGATCATTCCGTACTGTTACAGCCACACCTGGAAACCATTTCTGCCCTACTCCTCCGTTCCCACCTTCGGCATCTGTTACACCTGATGCATATTTTTTCATTTACCAGCCCTGGAAATTTATTCTTCTTTCTTAATTTGTTCTCTGTTGCAAGATTGTTCTTTGGGGGATTGTTTACTTCAAATGGCACAGCAGCCCATTCTTGCTGACATTGCAAGGTGACACTATGATTTCTCTTTTCCATCTGCAGATGATTATTTATCATTTCAAAGCAAAAGGAAAGAAACGGGGCATCACTTAGTTCTGGGTCCAAATATCTTGTATGAAAAATAATCTGTGATTTTTCTTGTCTCCCTGTAGTTTGTTCTGTCTTTAGCTGTTCAAGTTATTCCACAAACAGCTTGTAGGATCAGCCCAGACAGGATGTTTACACTAGAGAACTTAAGCATCTAAGTCAGGTGGCTAAAATGAGGGGCTGAAACTTCCTTACAGAGTTAGTGAAATAAGGAAGCATCTCCAAAAGTCAACTCATGTCATCAGAGAGAAAACAATTCCCGTGTGGAACTGCATCATTTTTTCCCCTTTCATAGGTAGCTGAAGTTACCGTCCTGTGACTTCCCTGTCTCTTACTTCAGGCCCCTGTCGCGATACGTACGCGTAACAACATTTTCAACTAAATAACATGCAGGAACTGTGATTCCTACTGAATTCCAACAGCCAATTTTCAGAGACTTGACTTTAAAAAGAGAAGGTAGATGTCCTCAGGTTTTGAAAATACTTATGCAAATGTCAGAGCCTCTCGTTATTCAGTGGGTCTCTTACGAACATCAGAATATTAAATTCTTAAAAACAGAAGCATTTTGCTGATTAGGGAAGGAATAAGCACATTAAGCCAGATGAATAACTCTGTGCTTTGCTAATTCAGAATTTAAGACAAGAGCAACATGTAAGTATTGCAGGTTTGGGGATTGTCTCTAGTATGCATAGAAATCTGTATTGCTATGAGATTCAAAGACCTAAGAATGTGCAAAACTGCTCTGCCAGCTTAGTCCTCTGATAATTTTTTTTTAATAGTCTTTTATTCTGACTGGTCAGCTGTCAGGTTCACAGGGAGGGATCTGTTCAGTAGCTATGGGACAATCTGCTTCTCTCCTTAGGTGTCCTCTTTTTCAAAATATTTGTTAGCAAATAATGTTAGCATTTTAATTGTAATTCTCAGAATTTTTGCCACACGTTTTTAATCTGAGATCCTCTTCTCATTACTCTTACTAAACTCTTGACTTTAGTGATTTCCTGGATCAGTGATATCCTTGGCTAACTACACATCACTGTTTACTCTTACCAATTTTGAAACTACCCTCTGTTAATTTCCTTCAGTGTGCTGTCTGCACTGCAAAATGTGCTTAGATGCTCATAGTTTGTTTTGTACTGTTCAGTACTTTTGTCTATTTCTATCACTTCTCTTCTGCTGCTTCTCAGTGGTTCTGATCTTGCTGTTCTTGCATTTCTCTAAACACAACATAATTCCACACTTCGTATGATAAAATCATCATGGAAAAGATATACAGTGCTAATTTATAAGAGGAAAAGTTTTAACTTCACTGAAGCAGTCTGACTCCACGTTTGCTGTAGCACATCAGGTGATATTTCAAATCTTTCTCCACATTCCCAGAGCCCCCATTCACACGGGCGATTAAAAAAAATAAACTGTAAATAAAAATGAGTTGTGTTTGTTTTTTTTTAATGCAAAAGATAACTGAATTTTTTAAACTTCTGTGAAATTAATGTGCTTTGTTTTGCAGGAAGTGTTTCAGTTCTTCCTACTATTTTGTACCTAATTATTGGAGTACTGAAAGAAACTGCTGTGAAATTGCAAGATGGCCAGTTGCCTCTGACGGTTGCTGCATCTCTACAGGCTCTTAAAGGACTCCTCTCTTCTCCCATGGCTCGAGCAGAGAAGAGTCGGACTGCTTGGACTGAGCTTCTGCAAAGTGCTTTGGTCACAGTGCTTGACTGTTGGGATCAAGGTAAGCACAAATTTCATAGAATCANAAACAAACAAAAATCAAAAAATGTTTGGGTGGAAGGTTGTTGGGTTTTACTGAAATTAAATTCATGCACATCTTAAAAAAAGACCAGTATCTTAGCCACTGAAGAATGAGTTGGCTACTATGTGCCATGGAATCTGTAGTGCAGTCTTGTCCCTGCAGCTCCTATGAGAAGAATTACTTCACTGAGAGGGTGGTCAGGCGCTGGAACAGCCTGCCCAGGGAGGTGGTGGAGACACCATCTCTGGAGGTATTTAAGAAACGTGTAGATGTGGCACTTCAGGGAAGGCTCTAGTAGCCAAGGTTGTTGGGTTGGGTGATTTTGTTTTGTGGGGTTCATTTTTTTGTGGGTTGGGTTTGTTGTTTTTTGCTTGTTGGCTTTTTTTGGTGGTGTGTGTGTGTGTGTGTGTGTGTGTGTGTGTATGGTTGGACTCGATGATCTCAGAGGTCCTTTCCAACCATGAAGATTCTGTGTAAAGGCATGAATGTGGGCCTGCAGGCTGAGCTCTGCCTGAGGCAGTGCCACAGTGTAGTTACGTGGTACGATGGAATAAACAGGAGCTAAGGCTTCAGCATCCAGTTGAGCATAACAGAGAGCTGCACTATACTGCTTGCAGGGTGTCCACGAAGAGTTAGTGCCTGTATTTGAAGCAATGGGGATTAAAACAGCAGTTCAAGAAAAACATTTTTTGTCTTAAAGTTAGTTTTCTGCCTGCTGCTGCTTCAGCTTCCCAAGTTTGTAGTGCTTTTCTCATTCTTTACGTTTAATCTCTACGTTGGAGTTTGTTGGAACTTTTGTTTATAGTGCTGCTTTTCAAGTTACAGCAAAAGAACTCATGTTCTTAATGCAAATTCTCCAAATACATTGTATAGTATGTCACACAAGTTCTTCAAAGGTATTTATGTCATTTATACAGAGGAACAATGGAGTAGGAATAGGCTGTTATTTCTAAATATGCATGTAACCACCCCTGAATTCCCATTTTGGCCTTGGCTTTTATTGCAGTAAAAATCTGTATGGATGCATCAGGGCGTGTCAGGTATTTGACATGACAGAAGGTTCCTACAGAAATGCAGACGTTGATCCGTCTGTTCCACCTCTTTGTAACTCCTGAATTCATAGAATCACTTCTAGCTCCAATCTAACAGCTGGCTTGCTTTGTTGATAGTGGGTGGGCGACTCCAAGAGCTGGATGAAGTCAGCCTGCTCACTGCTGTTACAGTATTCGTTATGTCCACCAGTCCAGAGGTGACTACCAGAGAGTGCCTTCAGAAGCGTTGTATTGAGAAGTTTAAAATAACACTTGATTCAAAAGATCCTCTTGTAAGTACCGGTGAAGTGTTAAGAATGCCAGTATCATATTCCATTGACTTTAGCTTATTTTCTCCTCAGTTGTTTCACTTGTTTGCTTGTCATGTGTGATGATTCCAGTTCATTCTTTCTTGACTGTATCTGTCGAACTAGCTAGCAAGAACATGTCCAGCAGTACATTTGATCCTTTTTTTATTCTGTAAACACTTTGGTATTCCTATGATTATTTTTTTTTCTGCATCAAAGTTCTATACATTGCTAAGTACATGATGCAGTTGTGTAGTTTTTCAGTCACCTGTTTTATTTTATTTGTTGCTTTTATCTTCAGCACACAGATACTGTGTTTTGCATAGGAAATCCCTCAGCCGTGGGTCTTTAGGAGCTGGAGCAAGTTCCGCTACGTAACTCCTGCTGTTCCATCGGCATCAGCTCCTGGACACTGCTGGAGGCAGCCTGTTGAACTAGATTATATCTTTGTTCTGGCCTACTATAAATATTTCTATGTAGTCACTTTAGATTGTAGTGCCACGGTTTTTCTGTTACTATTCTTCATCTGAAAAAGCAACACATAATGAAAGGAAAAAAGAAAAGCATTTATTATTGTTGCAAATACAAATGGCTTTGACAGGGCTCGGGACTTCCTCAGTCTGAAAATCCAGCTCCAAAAATAACATGCATTAGACTTCATGAATTCGCTGCGAGCTGGTTTTCTGGCATCTTCTCCCAGTATATTCATGTAGTAACAAAAAATTAAACAGAGTTATCTTTACTTGAGAAACAGCTGTAAGCTGTGTTAATACATCTCTAGTGTTGTAAACATTGATTTCCACTGATAGGGAAGCTGGGGATGCCAACTATGGCTGCAAGAAAATAGTAATATGCAAAAAACCTTGCGTTTGCAAGTTTTACCCCGGTGTTCAGGTAAACCTGCCCAGCGTGGAAGGGTGTAGGCCTCAGCAGGGAGATACAGGAAGCATGGTCTAGTTTCTGTTAATAATTTGATTACATGTTATAATGCTCCTGTAAAGTATTATGCATTGGCAGCCTGCAGCCTAATGAATTTTGAATATGAGGCACATTTTTCCCCCCTCCCTAAAATTTTATCTGCTAAGTTGTGAGTTTTAAAAGACTGACCTGCATTTTTAAGTACAACACTTTGTAACTGCAAATTTGGTTCTTCCCTTCAGGTACAGTATAAGTGCTACCAGCTGCTGCACTCCATCTTTCAGCATCCAAACAGAACTGTGTCGTATCCGTATATTCATTCTTTAGCACCATCCATTGTAGGAAAATTGCAGGAAACGGAAAAAGCAAAACCTGAAAATGCTGCTGAGCTTCAAGTGGTTCAGGAGGGAATCAAGGTGGTTGCAGGTCTGACAGCCACTGCTGAGGAAGAGCACCGTAAGTTACTTCCATTCCTAGGATCTAAAGCATTGGACATGCTGGAAGTTGCCATAAGTAACAAATTAAAACAGAAGGACTGTGAGGAATCCAGTCTGATTGCACTAATCCACACTAATTGCAACCAGAATTGCCAACAAGAGCGTTGGTTCCTTGTACCATACAGTTTTTGGTTCTTCTTCCCATTGCAGCTTTATAGTTTGTGTTAAACATTAACTTAGGGCAGTACATCTAGTTAGAATTTGAAACAGTTTTTAAAACGTGTATGTTTGTGTTTTCAACGTTCATAGGTGCTCATTTGGTGGCCTGCCTTCTTCCCATCCTTATTTCCTTTCTTTTGGATGAAAATGCCCTGGTTTCTGCCACAAACTCAGCAAAAAACCTCCATGAGTTTGCTTTGCAGAATCTGATGCAGATTGGCCCACAGTACTCAGCGGTTTTCAAAAAACTAATGGCTTCCTCTCCAACTATGAAAGCCAGGCTGGAGTCTGCTGTAAAAGGCAACCAAGAAAGCATCAAAGTGAAGACTGCTAAACATGCGAAGAATCCTGGGAAAAGTTCAAGCATTCAGCTAAAGACCAGTTTTCTTTAACATCTCCTGTCGTCAGTTTACGCACTTTTGTATCAACAGCAAAAAATGTCCCTTTTAGCTTCTAATGGGAGTAGGGTCACTGGGAGTTGATCTCAAGTATTTCAGCTTGCACTGAAGTATTACAGAGAGTTTTGAAGAGAAAGCAAATCTCTAGCTAACTTTCTGTTATTGTGAGACTTCTTAAACATCTCTAAACACTGTGAATAAATCTATCAGAGGTCATCTAATCTGTATTTTTTGGTTATTTTGGACTAAAATACCGGAAATACACACGCCTATATCAAAAAACTACAGTCAGCTTTATCATAGATCTAGTCATTAAGTAAAATTAATTTGTTTTAAATCAGTGTTTGTCAAAAATAAGTTACCTTTATCGGTCTTTGGATTTAACTGGGCCATAAATTTACTTGCAGGTTGCAACCTATCCTAATTACTAATTTAACACACTGCATCATTAAGTAAACAGATTAAATATCGCTGTAAGCTTTACAATAGGTTATTGTTGATCTCAAAAAAATAATTCAACTCAATAAAGGTAGTAACTGATAGCTTTAATCCTAATAACTTCTTGAGCTGGCTGAGATTTGCCAGCTGCTGTTACATATGGCTCTTCCCCAAGGGCTTCCCGCAGCGGGACTGTTGTGCATGTGGAAGCACTGGCAGGCTCACTTTTCAGGATGCTCACTTGGGTTAATTTTCTGTTTTGCTGGCTGGGCAATTGGAGCTTGCAGGACAGGACAGCAATTTCAATATACTGTGCCTCGATTCATCCGTCTGCTCTATCTGGATGTATGTTTCCTGATCTTTAGATGATGGGTTATATATACGTGGAACTCGCCCGAACTTACGTATCTCTGCAATGAGAGATGGAAATATTTGAAGTCAGCTTGTCTTGTGTCAAATAAAGTGCAGCAGACTCAGAGTAAGGAGTATCTAATTAACATTTTTATCAAGAAACATATTTTAATATAGAAAAATAACTATCAAAATTGCAATGGCTATGAAGTATTTTCTACATAGTAGTGTATTGACTTCCTAATACCAGTATTACCTAAACCAAACACTATCAAACTGAGGATAGTATGTCCTTCTTGACTCTAATTACTTCAAAAGAAAGAAGGGAAAAAAAAAGATTTACAGAACTGAGAAACATGTGGTGACTCAGGAAAAGTGTGATGTACTGTATTTTATTATAAGTTTTGTATATAAATATAATTGTAAATTGTACAGAATTAACCATTTGACCAAAGTTCTAACAATTCATTTTTCTAATTTACATAAATAAAGCTAATTTTCTTCACTTCCCATTTGTCCTAGTCATTTTACCCAGAAGCAAAGCAGATCCAAGGACTTCCCTAACAGAAAGGAAAGGTTTGTGTGCTGCCACAGGGAAGCTCCTAAGAAATGTTTGAGCCAGAGGCAGCAAGGCCTGTGAGTTGACACTGCAGCTCCTCCTCTGCCCTGGCTAGCATCTCACGGGAGATGGGCTTCATGGGTGTAAGTACCTGCTCTGTGCCAAAGGCTGAAATGTCTGATCTGTGGGAAGATGGCTGAGGTGCCTTCTCTCTGTCCCTGCAGAACCAGAAGTTCTTTGTTCCACCTCCTTCACTGCAGTCAAATCGTAGTTGCTGGCTGTGTTAAAAGGGAGTTCCACTCAATTAAATTTGGCAGTTACTCATCTTCATCTTGAGCTCTTTTATCTCATCGTTGTTCCCTTCAAAATACACTGGGTACATTCCTCCTTCCCTCCCTGTCCCCATGGCCCCCTCCAGGCTACTTCTGGAAAATCATAGAGATTCTGTGGGACTTGAAGCTTTTAAATGAAATTGATGTCATGTTTACTGTCAAAACCAAAAGTGTTACTGAGAAATTTAGTTGCTACCCAGGTAAAAGTGGCTACATTTTCATTTTCTGTCATGTGTCAGAACAGATTTATCCTTTTTTCACTAACATTTTTTAATGTTGATAACACAATCTGATGAAATACTACTTTGCTCAGGAACTTCCAAGAAGCATGCTCAGGTTGCAAGAGCATCAAACAACGCTGTTAGAAGCCAAGAAGTACAGCTTAGACGAGCTTAGTCCTAAATTTCTTCGAGGTGTTCAGATTGTAGTAGCCCACAGCTGAGTCACAGAGAAGGGCAATAATTACATGATTTGATGTTTCTTGGTCAAGTCTTGCAACCACACCGGGAAAAGCACCTTTTTCAACATATCTGTGTATTCCAAATGCAGAAACAAAACCAATTCAATTCAGAATAGCTCTCTTTATACCTACTGTAAATTAGGATGTGTGTGAGCTTAATTTATACAGATAATTCATCCACATAGTAAAAATACCTGAGCTGTGCATTATTAATGTACATTAATACATCTACTCATGGTTTTATGTATGAATCTTACAGATGGAATCTTGTTTCAGTTACAAAAAGAATTTGGCTATCAGATATCTTAGATGCAGTCTTGCTTATTTACAAGGAACTTACATAAGCTGCTTCTTTTTCCTGAAGAAATAAGGAAGACCACAGAGCAGCTTTGATTTTCATTCCACTCTTCTTTTTTAGGCATTGCTTGGCATTCAAGCTGTAATGTTTAGCCAAAAAAAAAAGAAGAGCCAAACATGTGTTTAGCCATAAACCAAAGCCTTATTTCCACTGCTCCTGCTTCCTGTGTCCTGTGCCTCTCCGCTGACTGTTTTTCTTGCTGTTTCTCTACAGGAACCAGTAAATTTTCTTCCAGTAAATCCTTCGCAATGAAGCACGTGGCCTGCATGCATGTTATACTTTGTATGTTCCCACTGTTTGTTTAAAGACTTTAGTGGTTTTGTGTGACAAAAGGTCTTGCCTACGCCTGACCTTAAGGGTAAATATATAAAAATTGGGGTACGTGATCAAATGGAATGCTTCAGTACTGTGCAGAAATTATTTGCAGACAACTTTCTGTTGACTGCAACAAAACAGTCAAAACTGGGCAAAAGCATCACCGTTGGGATGTGGTTGTTTTTATAGACGTAATTCTGCAGCACTCCAGCTGAGTAAGTAGCATTTCTAATAGTATTGTCTAGAATAAATCTGAGACTGATCTGGTACGTTCTGGGGTGCAGGAGTCACCTTTAGGTTGAGAGAAGCATCAGCTAACATGTGCTCCTAGCACCATAAAGTAGGATTGCCACATGTATAAGAAGCAGAGCGGGTTTTTTTATTAATGAAGGTCAGTTAATAATTGGAATGTCTAAAGGGAGGTGTTTTGTGGTTTTTTTCCATAGCAATAACAATGTGAGTTGGCACAATTGCAGGAGAGGTGGAGTGATGTAGGATAGTCCGCTAGTTTATCAGAAGCAATAGCAATACTGCTTAGTAGACACAGGGAAATTCAATGGAATTTCAGTAGAATTTGAATTAAATTGAACGTATCTATGGCAATAACAACGTATGAGTGGTCACTGTGACAGACTTCTTTAAAGCTTCCCTTTTAAATTCACTGTTGGGTGTGCAGGTTTTGTTTTCAGCTTCCTGAAATGTAACTCCCGTTCTATCAGTAGACAGCAAGTCAAAAGCTGTTTCCTAGAAAAGCATGTTGTTTCCTAAACAATAGAATCACAGAATGGTCAGAGTGGGAAGGGCCCTCAAAGATCATCGAGTTCCAACCCCCCTGCCATGGGCAGGGACACCTCCCACTAGAGCAGGGTGCTCAAAGCCCCATAAATTGCTCCTGGGTTGTTTTTTTTTTCTGATTAAAAACTTGGCTAGTGATACTTCCAGCAAGGCAAGAAGACAAAGGGAAAAATCCTTAGAACATTAACACTCTTTGTTCAGTTTTTAGAGAATCACGAAATCATGGGATGGTCAGAGTTGGAAGGTACCTCTAGAGATCATCTAGTCCAACTCCTCTGCTAGAGCAGGATTGCCCAGAGCACATCACTCAGGAGTGCATCCAGGTGGGTCTTGAAGGTCTCCAGAGAAGGGGACTCCACATGCAGCCAAGTAGATTATCTCACGTACAGAGAACATTCAGCAAAGCAGATTATTATTCTACCTCTCTGCACTGTGGTGTCAAAAACCTCAGGAAGAGTCACTCCCTTGTGTCTTGAAAGCAGCACTGCTTGGCCAGCCCTGAGCCGGTGGGCGTTTGTGAGAAACCCATGCGGCCTGGTTACACCCTGACAAGTAAAGCTACTATTGAAATAGATGTTGAGTTGCAACCTCTGATCCTTAAAACTAGCCAGTAAAGTGAAACTGTACTTTCATGCAACCAAGTGTTGAAGGAGTGCTGAGNGAGATTTGTCCATAGCTCTGGTCTGAGCAGCACTGGAGCTGCTGCTGTAGGTGAGGCTTTACACAGGACTCCAGTTCTCTGACCTAGGCAGCAAGCAGATCATTTTTACATATACGGGTCAATGTATCTAATGCCAGGGGTCTAGAGCTTCAAAGATACAAAAATGAAAAAGCATATTTGGCCAGACACGACGGGCTTTCCCTGCCTCTGGCACATTTTTAAATAATGAGCACTGAAAGTTGATTGTGTACGATGAAATAAACCAGCTGTGTTTGGTACATCATGTTGTCTGCACGAGGACAAGAGGAAAGATGTCACTGCTCCGCCACCAGCCTCCAAAATGTTTTGATGTACAGTTATAGAGGGGTTTTTTTATTATTACTGTTTTGCCCTAAAATAATCTCTGGATTCTCTGGAGAATAAATGGTTTATTACATATAACAATCAAAGGGGAAGTGACAGCTAAATATAGCAAAAGCAGGGCTGGAGATTTTGTGTCTGAGAAACAGGTCAGAGCACAAGGCAGCTTCCAAAACCTCCTGAAGTAATCTTTGGTAGATTAACCCAAATTCACTCATCCTGCAGCCAAATACCAATTTTGCATTATGGTCCTACCCCCAGTTCCCTGGGCCCAGTCCTCTGAACTGTGGAACTGGATTCTAGAAGGTAGAATGTGGCATCAAATCCCCTTTCTCTGTGCTCCTGCTCCAGCTGCTTCCTTGTGGCACCCGCAGTAGAAAACATGTGGAGGCTGAGCAGCAGGCACAGCAGAGCCTGCTCTCGGGCTGCGTGCTGGGGTATGTGCCAATTTGGCCAGTTATTGCCCAGAAAAATGGATTGTTTACATATGTAAAGAAGTTTCCAGATGAGGGAAGTCTGTCTCTGAAAGTTGCTGGTGAGAAGCTGCGTTTAGTAGTGGGAAAGATTGATAACATCCTATTCGGAGCTACAGCCTCACGAATTGCAATTATCTAGCCTAAAACTGGATTTTTTAGAAACCAATGTTAATATTTGTGCATTAAAATGTATGTGAATTGTCTCACTGCCAATGAAGTGCAATACAGAATTGCTGAGATTCTCTGTTGCTACTAGTGGAATTTTTTATTATTATGATGGCATTTTTGTAAGCTTTTTTTTCCCTGGCTTGTGCCTTAGTTCTCAGTATCCTTTTCTGCAAGAAAAGGAGAAGGATTGGTGTGAGACACATCTTCAGTGGAAGTACAGGCCTCAGGGATTCTGGAAACATATTTTATTTATGTCTAAAAATAGAAATACTATGCAATGTGAAAATATAACCTATGATTATGTAGGCAAATGCTCTTAACCTCACCTTCTCTCATGTAAGTTTCAAGGCTTTCAAGTTTTTCAAGAAAAAATTGTCACAGATACATGCTTGCTTTACAGGAAACACGGATACAAGGATACACACATTCAAGCTGTTGCCACCAAGTTTACCTGAAATTCAGTTAGAGGAAGAAAAGAATTTGCCTATAGGAAAAACAAAAAACAGGTTTTCTTTTATGTTACTTCATCAACTGTATTTATTAAATGAGGAAGGATGGGATGAAGAGGGACAAGAGAAGAGCCAATGCAAGTAAATGGTTTTTCACTTCCAACCTGAGGCAGGATGCAATCTGGTGTTCAGCTGTCAAGGAGCTGACACAGTAATGTGGTCAGGGGGAGGATGGGAGGTAGATGGGGGGTTTTTTTAGTTCATATTCCTCCTAGTTTCCTTTTGAGGCCAAGAAATCTGGGAATCATTTCCTTTTTTAAAATGAGAATTCTCAAGCTGATTGGAGTGAGGTACTTGAGAATGAGCGGTCTTGAGTTGGAGTCACAACTTGTCTGTAGTTCTGGGTACCCTCTAAACCAGGCAGTGAGTATAGATACAGGCAGACCCGTGGGGTTCAGAGGCTTGCAGCCTGCTATCCTCATTTTCCCATATCGCCCTGGAGATGTGGCCCAAGTCAGTAAATACACCTTATCCTGTAGGACAGGGAGGAAAGGCACTCTGTGGGCATAGCATCAACTGCCAGAGTAGTTTTCTCCATCTGAGGGCAGCTGAACCTGGGGAAGCTACGAATGAGTACCTTTTTATTGTTCCAAGTAGGAAATTTCCTACCTCTCTAGTAGGTTTTTTTAAGTACTTGCTCACATAGGTGCCTGTTCTGGGAACCCACTGGACCATGCAGCTACCACCGCTCAGGAACACAAAACAGTGTGTACGTGTGCTCCTCAGTGACTGCTGGTCACCTGGATCTGTGCTGGGACTGTTGGTAGTCAAATACAACTAGACTTTGTGGATAAATCCAAAGGATACATACAAGTGAGCTCTTCTTCACATTGGTCTGTGCTATAATGAAAGCACATCTCTCCTTGACGTCCTTCAGAGCAGCAGCTGCTGAAGCCTGTCATTGCATGAGGATTTATCCATGGTGTCCTCTTCAACGCCGTGCACTTGCAGCAACATTCAGAACCATAAACTGTAATGATTTAGGATAAGCCACAGTCATCCATAAAGACTCTTGGAGCTTTTCTGGCCAAGACGGGAGAGGAAAGGCTGTTGGGTAGCTATAGAGAGACCACGGAAGCAGGTTTAGAAGCTCATGAACTACCTACTGCTGCCTGTGGAAACTGGCTGTTCCAGGCTGCGGTACCTCTTGGCTGCATCGACTTTATGGTTGGTGATCAGGATTCAAAGCTGTATTCTTCACTGGCTTGTTCTGGACATCAGCTAAAGGAATAGCTTTCAGTGCTGTAACTTTCCCTTCCAGGGTGTAATGAATATATGAACTGTCAGAGATTCTCTCCTCACTCTAGGTTTATGAAGCTGTATCTAGACCACCCAGGATGCCTCCAAAACAACTGACTCTTTTTTACTTTTTTTCTATCTGTGTATTTCTAGTAAGTGGAAGAACTGAGGTAGACAAGCAAGTCGTTTAGATCCAGTTCCTGTTCATGCTAATACCCCAGGACTAGGCGCAATTTGCTGTTAGAGATCTTTTCTGGTTGTCTTCTTCATGTTCAGGTAGCCAACACCCAGCAGTGACGTGCTGAGTGACTTCTTCTGGGTACAAGTGCTAGAGGGCAACATGCTCCAGGGAGTGAACCCAGAGACTGCTGTGATGATGGGGCAGGCCAGAGGGAAAAGCAGTAGGAAAGAAGCAAATACAAAGGCTTCAGAGGAAGCTACAACATTCTTGAGGGATTATTTTTCAAATCAAACAAATGCTGAAGGATTAGGACAGAACAGAGCGGAAGGAAGGGGCAAGCAGAACAAGAAGCATGTGCACAGGCAGTGAGAGAAGGAAGAGAAAATAATAATTAAACTGGTTATCTGGTGGACTCATTCCTTCCAAACAGCCTGTGTGAGATAATATAAGAGTCGACTGGAATCCTATAAAATATTTTACAAATGAAAACACTCTGGTTTGTAAAGTTGACGCAATTTTACGATACATCAGCTTTGCTTGTTCTGTTTTGTACTGACATACATCAGGAAAAAAAAAAAAAAGAGAGACTAGCAACCATCTATGTAAATCAAAGCAAACCACTTTGTACGTGCAGCACAGGATGAGACACGTTAATGACTTCACTATAAAAAGTGAATGCAAAGTTACTTGTGTGCAGGACTGGGAATCCATACCTGGTCACAAAGGGAGCAAAGCAGCCACAACGACATCACATTCTATACGGTCTCCAAGCAAACCATGAAAACAGTCACAGCAATAGCAGAAACATCAGAATGCACTGTTTGTTCCCCCCCCACACAGAAAAGGATTAAATTGCATGCAAAGCAGGAAGACAAGTGTGAAATGCAGGAACTCATCAACTGCAACGGCAGCCACACGCTCTGGTTTCCGTGGCCTCGTCAGTACTGGTCCCAGCACACGCGCACGCACACTGCCTACGATTGCACCCAAAGATTTTGAAATTACTTATAAGGAGTTAGCCTGAATTGCAAGATTTTCACCACTGCTCTTAGATTAGGATTTTGACCTAAACCAGTAAGTAGTCTTTGGAAATGAAGACCATTCCTTGGAGGGCATTCAGAAGCCTGAAAGAATGGAGGGCGAGCTGTGAAGTTTGTCCCTGTGCAGTGGCAGGCAAGCAGACAGAGCAGAGTGACTTACTGGTTCCTGGTTCTTGTGATCCCAGGGAACTGCCAACTGCCTGTAATTGCTGGCAACAGCTCTGCTGCTTCAGGGCAGGGAAGAAAGGGGAAATACCCTCAGCCTTTAATTACAGCTTTTTCTTACTCCCCAGTTCTGAAGAAATGGCAGCTGCTGATAACACAGGCTGCACAAAGAAGAGCACTGCTTTGCAAAAGCACAAATAAATGCTCTTTGGGGAGAGAGGGGAAATGGAAACAAGTCAGGAAGGTGCCAGTGAAAACATTCTGTGAAGACTGAATATTGCTGTGCCCTTGTTTGCCTCCCTCACCCCAACCACACCTCGAGAGGGTCTAATTATTCGCCAAACGCCGGCTTCACAGGGTGTGCTGGGGCCACAGGGACCATTGTCATGCAAATAAGAGACTTGTTGGGCAGGTCCTAAGAGTTTCTCGGGAGAAAGCGCTCTCTAGAAATCCAAGCCTCTGAACTCATTCCGAGCTACCCCAATGCCCTAATGCTGATGAATTGACCCTGAGAACAGAGTTGTTCCACGACAGAATGATGAAGTGGTTGAGCTTTTAAACTTCACCCATTTACAGTGCGC
>VXBW01005228.1:1113752-1126010 GCA_013400375.1 Thinocorus orbignyianus | reverse complement strand
TGGAACTTGATGATCTCTAAGGTCCCTTCCAACTCTGACCATTCTATGATTCTACAGCCCAAGTTGAGCCCATTTCTCAGCTGAACTACAGTTCAGTCACTGTTGACTCCTATTCTGCTAACTAGATGGCTGTAACTGGTGAACAAATTCTCAGTAATTAAAAAAAAAAACAACAAACAAACAACTGTAACAAGGCAGACAGTACTCTGAAAAACAAAATAATCACTGAAAACCTCCAAAAATCAAATAACAGTTTGACAACATTACTTGTCAATTCCAGCAATGTGACTGTTTACATGGTAAAATGTTTACAAAAGCCAAGGGTAGGGAAGCTTTCTTCCTGCATCGTTTCTGGTCTAAAATCACACTGCTCCACTTACTGTTCAGTATTGATTAGAATCCAAAAGACAGGTGGGGTACTTTCGTGAAAGCGTGGTAATGAGGTTTATTTCATCTTTTTACATTTTTTCAAGTATTTGTCATATCTGATCAGTCACTTTCTTTGGTTTCCAAGCTGAGTTTGTGGAACTGGTTTAAGTATTGAAACAGACAAGGTGTTACCCTTTTCTTTCTTCATGTAGGTCCACCACACTGCTCTCTTTGGACATCTTCTGGTCTGATCTGATCTTTGCCATGAGGCTGAGCATAAGAGTACCCCACGAAGAACTTTCTGATCCAGGGGCTCTGACAGCAACAGCCTGAGCAACACTTGAGCACAATTTAAATAAAATCCAAACATTTCGGTAGTGAAACCTTTGATTTAAAATACTGGAATTTCCTGAAATTTCAAGTTACATTGCATGTAAACCTCAGTCTGGAATGAAAATGGGAGAAAGGGTGGAAAAATGATTGGACAAACTGAACATTTTGAACTTATTGCAAATTGGGTCTGGACATGGCATTGCTTCTGGGAAGAAAAAAAAAAAGTAGTAGAGGGGTCTAATTTTCAGAAATATTCTATCATTGTTATTCAAGAGGTTTAGTTTTTTACAGAGGAGTATTTGCAATGGCCTATCAGGTAGACACAGCCTGCATTGCCACCCCCACCCCCAGGCCTGAAGGTACTGCATGGACCCACTAAATGATTATCCTGTTGGGAGAGGAGAGGGAGAAGACACTGGTGGGTTTAGCGGCAGAGGAAGGAAACCTTGTGCTTAGGTGTGCCGGGGAGGCGGAGGGGGTGCTGCAATTATCCTAGTTTCCTCCCATCAGTTCCACCTGATCTTTATAAGAGAAGATTACATATAGGATGCATCTTTCATTTGAAACATGATTTAGGAGAGGTTTGTTTGAAGGATGGAATACCCAACAAACTATTTTCTCCACGTAAGTTACAATTTTGGAGAACTCTACTACACTGTAGAGACCAAGATGTATTTCCTTAAAAATCTTTTAAACTACTGTGAAAACTGCAGCAAAAAGAGAACTGGTGTTAGTGGTGTCAGGTACGTGCAAAGACAACAGGAAGCTCTCTCAAGGGAGTGGTGGGGTAGGTGCTGCTACAGTCCTAGAAACGCTCCACAGCTGACATGAAGGGCCTGAGGGAAAAAGAGACATTTTATCATGCAGAATTGTGCCAAATCAAATAGCTCTTCTAACTGAGGTTGCCTGAAAGGAAACCCAGCAGCATCACTATGAAGTTATAATAAAAGTATCATTTTTAGGTACATAATTTCTACTAATAAAATTAATTCAAATGTTTAATTTCACTTGGCAGTCTTATCTGTAACTATGTCTAAGGCCATCAGGCAAGAGAATCCTCTGTGCCCTTCTCTAATGCAACTACAAGATCAGTAGTCCAAGATAAACTAGTTTTGCATGATTTTAGTCTGTCAGTCTACATTTTTATAAATCACAACACGTACTGACAGGACTGCTCTTGGTTATTCATTATTAGGTTTGCTTTCAGTCCTCATGGGTGATCTGTGCTTACTGCAACAGCGCAACGCATCAAGCACTGCTGAGCTAAGCCAGGGAGCCCCAGTACACACCAGCACCAGGCTGGCTCCTGCCAGTTGCAAAAATCTGCTTAAATTTGCTACAGAATGGGGTGAGGAATGAAACAAGCCTGGGGCTGACCCAGAGTCACCACCACCTTATACAGAATTCAGCCACATTGAGGGTGCCGGATTCTTTTTAAAGATGAAAGTGTAATGTACCTCACGGTATGGTACAGCTCTAATGAGCTCCTCTGGGGAGGGACTCTTGGTCAGGAAGTCTAGTGACGGGATGAGGGGGAATGGTTTTAAATTGGAAGAGGGGAGATTTAGACTAGATCTTAGGAAGAAGTTCTTTGCTGTGAGGGTGGTGAGGCACTGGAACAGGTTGCCCAGGGAAGTTGTGGATGCCCCATCCCTGGAAGTGTTTAAGGCCAGGCTGGATGGGGCTTGGAGCAACCTGCTCTAGGGAGAGGAGTCCCTGCCCAGGGCAGGGGGGTTGGAACTTGATGATCTCTAAGGTCCCTTCCAACTGACCATTCTATGATTCTATGAACAGTTATGAATGCAGATGTGCAGCAATGCTGATGGGGTTTTCAAATGCTCTTGTTTAGGAACGTCCCTACAAATAGTCAGCTATGACTTACAGGTTAGAGTTGATACCTACACAAACTCTTTAGGTTCAAAATTCTGCTGCACAACTAAAGCAGCCGTGCAGGGTGTCTGGAAAGCGCTGTGTCAAAACAAACCATCCTACAACAGCGACAGGTTAATACTGGAAGATATTTAGCTTTTAGGGCAAAGTTGTCCATCACTTTACAGCTAAGAATGTTTTGATGCTTGCATCTTCTCACTGTTTTAGGAGACATTAGGGTATTGGTCCCAGGATCCTGTTTCCTACCATAACTGTTAATCAAGGTAAAGCAGCAAAGCAGATAGTGCTACAACCTTGAAGTCTTTCATGATCTTTATTATTTAAAACAGGATATCCTGTTGCTGCAGCATAGTTCTTGCTGAAGTATACATGAGATGCCTGACCCTGAACACAGACGTCTTATCTTTCTTGCCTAACTCTCCCTAATGGGAGGAACTCTCTGAATATGTACTTTTGAGCTAATTTCTGCCCCCAGCTATGTGCACAAACACCTACTGACTTCATCCTGAATTTCATCCATTGATGGGGTACAGGATTGTGATGGAGGGCACAGTTTACCTCTTAAATGTCTGTCTTAAGCCTGCTTCCTGAGATTATCTGCTCGAGATCACTTGCAAATATATTTGCATATGACTTCTGTGGTCAGTAATCAGTTGTTTTTCTCAAAACATTGTTTATTACTTTCCCATCCAGTCCCTTGCAATACTAAATGTTGGGCAGCTTGTTACTAGGCAGAGGTACCAGCCCTGCCTGTGAGACAGGACTGGATTTCAGCTTTTTGGTTTTTTAAGCTAAATTTCCCAATAGGGAAAGAAGCTCAAAGTTGGTGTGACACAGGGAAAGCCAGCTTCCTTCTAGCCATGTTCCCTTTCTTTCCAGCCCCGGGACAGAATCCTTCCCTCTGGATGCATCTTTTTTGTCTGGGTGGGTCACCCCTGGGCCAGGAGATGCGGGCCAGCTTGCAGCCATGGTCCATATGGAGTGCAGATGCAGAACAGCTGCTGGTTTCCTCTTGGCTTTCTTTGCACAAGGAAAAGAGTTAGCTCACTGGAGTTGGGAGACCACTAACATGTAGAAGTGGGGTGATCAGTATTGACTACGTTACTCCCCGATCTGCTTTGTAGCCTTTGTCTGAATTTTCCATTTACTGTGAACTGTGGTGGAGATGTCCTTTATCACACACGTACAGTGAGGCCTGGGTCTCAGTTGGGGCCTCTTGATATTTCAATGCTAAAAATTCCTACCAATGACACTGATTCTCCACTATGAAATACTTGGGAATTGCTACCATAAGATTCAACAACCCCAGGCTATTCTTCCTCCCTTCTCGGGGTCAGAGCAAGGACTGGGACATAGACTAATTGTTCTAGTGAAGGAGCTGTAATTACATACAAATGTAATTGTACCTGAAGTGTTACTGCAAAAAATGACATAGAATGACATAGACAAATATTTCTACCAACAGTAAGTGCTGACATGGCCAGTGCAGCATACCACTTACTACAACAACATGTGGTAAGCAGGCAACATTTCTCTGTCAAAAGAACTGCTTGCTATTCCCTAAAAATTAGCCTGCAAGAGGCAATCTCAGTGCTTATTCTCACTGAAATACAACCAGAAGGTCTATAAATGCACCATCAGCTCTTTGTACTCTTTAAATCTGCAACTTGCTGCTCCTTAAATGAACAGTTAAGATCTGCCATTGGATCCGTTGACCTTAATTCTACAGAAGTAAATTGTGTTCTGGATTCAAGAGTTACCGTATGACACAGATTGTAGTGGATTCATCTTTTGTTGGAGGCTAGAAACAAAATGTCTAATTCAAGTGCTTCAGAGTCTGGGTCTCACTTTAAAATGTCAAACCAGCTAAGAATTTTGTACAAAACATTGTATTTCTGGAGACTCGGTTTAGCTAAACTCTTACAATAGGTGCTAGTATTTGAGCCAAATTGCCTGCTGGCCCAAACTGGTGAGGCCTTATTGACTTCAGTAGAATGGCATTTCTTTACAAAGATAATTTAGCCCGCTGATTTTAAGGCTGGCACTGTATGAAAAAACTAGGTAGAGGACATTCTTGCTTTGATGCAGGCTCAGACACACAATACTTAGTCATTTTAATAAGTTACCTGTGTCCACTGAGATCCGTGTTTACACAGAAATTTATACAGACAGCAAAACAAACTAATGTTTTACAGGATAAAAATACAACCCTGTAACACAGAACCAATGGTAAAAGCATGCACAATATGCTGGCATTAAAAAAAAATAAGGCTGGGATCTTACCATATGCAACTGAGATCAGGGCAAACATGACACCGAGATTAAAAACTCAGCCGCAGCAACTTGGGCTGGAATTAGATGGTAACTCCTGCACAGCTTGCCTCATTTTTTAAGGTATTGATACCAAGGATGCAAGAACTGAAATACAAAATCCTGTGCCGTGGTTGAAGTCACCTGTAACCTGTTCATGGAAATCCCATTTTACTGGCCTAAGTCAATGGGTGCCCCAAAGGCAAAATACAGGGTACAACAACAAAAATGGGGATGAATCATTTATCCTGTGCTACTGTCACACTCATCATGTGAATTTCTAAGCACCTACAGAGTTCAAACGTAGGTGATGGAACTTCTCAGAAATAGGTCAATAACCACGCATTAACCCCTTATGAAGTAAGTATAGGTATTATTTTCCTTATGTTTGTATTAAAGCGTTAACTGAAAGTTCTTAGGGTTTTAACAATTTAAGAATTTGATATTTATACCAGTTTTCTCCCATGGGCACTTACTCTCCTACAAACACGCAGCTCTGCCACAAAGCTCTCTACTACTTGATCAAAAAGATTGTCTTTAACTGGCCTGAGTCACAGTTTGAAATGTGGCAAGCAAGGGTCATGTTTTGAGCCTTCAGCATTGTATAGCCACTTCTTTTTGTCTTCTGCCAGAGGTTTTGTTTAATCCAATACAGCCTGGTGTAAGTGCATTTGAGACATACGAGTCTCAAATGTCCCAAAACCTGCTTCTTCTAAGATACTTTCTAAACAGGAATGTATTCATTTGGTTTTAATCTCCTGGGAAGGGTTGTGTTTCTCATCCTTTTCCTTACATTCAACATAACAGAATGAATCAGGGCTCTGAGCTCTGGGGGTTATTTTTGCTCTTTTCAAAAGTATATCTGTTAAGGAAGTTCAAAAAAGGTAGAGTAGCAAAAGAAAACCAAAGTTAAGAAAATAAGGGGAATCCCCTCCCCCCATCATTTACTGCATTCACTAGCGATGGGCAAAGAAGAAAATCTACCCTGTTGATATTAAAAGTCCTTTGCCTCTCTTTGCAAAATTATCTTCCCATTTTCAGCCAGTTCTATTTTATACGGTTTGTAGACTGGGAATAAGTCCAAAGGTTATGGCAAAGGACAAATCCCAAAACATGCACAATGTGATCTGCATCTATTAATAAAAATGAATTAAGAGAAAATCAGGTACACAGTTCACTGCTTGTAATAGATTCCTTAAGGAATGCGTATTCTTTCCTTGCAGGAATATAGACTTGAGGATCCGCAGAAACCTGGTTTCAAATCACTGCTACAATTCTAAATAAAGTCATCGCATCACTTCTGAGAAGGATTTAAGTTGCTTGAATGGCACCTTTCCTACAAACCAAACAATCCAAAACTTAATGGAGCTTGCGGAGTGCACAGATTATCCTTCTGAAGGAACAAACCGTTAGCCAAGTACAGTAACTCCTGTTTTCCCTAAGAGCTGCCAGTGGGGCATGAAACCTTTCCTCTTTCATTAGTAAATGATGCAATTTTTCTTGTCTGTCTCATGCGCCCTAGGACAGTGATAGCACTGAACTTTGCCACGCCCCACCATAATATTCTGCTGATTTTTCCTGGTTTGAACGAAGGATTTAGCTCTTTCCAGTTACTAATTAATCCAGAAATTCAGGTTTTAGGAGCTTGAGACTGTTTCTTCTTTTTACATGTTAAGACATTCAACAGTGATGAATAGGGCATAACTTCACTACAAGAATAGTAAAAGGCATTGGTAAGCTTTTAAGTTTGTAAAAATTACACTCTTTCCAATAAAACTCTAAGTAGCTGGGGTTTTTTAAACACAGAATGTAGAATAATCATTTAGTGAACAAGACACTTTCTTCTTATTTTAAGTCTTCTCATCAGCACAAATCACTGAAATTTTGGGAGCCACATCAGATGCTCGGTGGGATTACACACATTTTACTCCCATAACAAGGGAGTAAAACTAGGAGAAACAAACCCCAAATCTTCATTAATCTTCTGATTTGGAAGGTTATAACCTAGTCTGTGCCATGGAAAGCAGTAAGAAATACTGTGATCTGAGTCACTGATCGTTCCTTGCACTTGTCTTGGATTGAGATTTATTGCTGCTGCCTATGTTACTGGTGGATGGGGCACAGAGAAGAGCCTGAAATAGATAACCATTGCCTAACTGCTGCCTCGCTTGCCTTTAGCAGTCAGAGGTGGGAGGGACACAACTGACAGCAGGCTGTGATGACAGGTTCTTTCTATTTTATGCCCAAATAAAAGGAGTTAAGTGATATAAAGTGTACCCACTTTTAACTCTGCAGCCTGGAACACCAGAAAAATAACTTTATACTTAAAAAACAAAACCCCAAAACCCCTACACAGGTGAGTTCACTTAGGAAAAAATGCTATAAGATATAAGATTTTGCATAACAGTTTCAGAAAGCAGAAAAGGTAATTTTAGAAAAAAAATTGAGCATATTTGCAGTATTCTGAAAACCATGTTCCTCTGTACCCCTCCCAGTTCATCCACTCAGCTCCGAGGGCAAGAAGGCAGCAGGAAGCTGATGCCTTCCCGAGGAGGAGTCAGTCTAGCAAGCAGAGCCGTGACTCAGCCCAGTGCCTGCCCAGCCACCCGCACAGGGACCCAGGGACCTGGACAGGCTGGAGAGCTGGGCTAATGCAAATGGCATGAAGTTCAACCAAGCCAAGTGCAGAGTCCTACACCTGGGACGTGGCAATCCCAGGCACAAATACAGGTTGGGCAGAGAATGGCTGGAGAGCAGCCCTGAGGAGAAGGACTTGGGAGTGCTCATGGATGAGAAGGAGCCGGCAGTGCGCGCTGGCAGCCCAGAAACCAACCCCAGCCTGGGCTGCAGCAAAAGCAGCGTGAGCAGCAGGGCCAGGGAGGGGATTCTCCCCCTCTGCTCTGTGCTCCTGAGACCCCACCTGGAGTCCTGTGTCCANTGATCTTTAAGGTCCCTTCCAACTCTGACCATTCTATGATTCTATGATTCTATGATTTATCACATCAACCTCGGCCAGGTGCTCGCCAGCCACATCCACCGGTGCAGTGGCCACACCGGGACTCCCAAAGAGGCCGCCTCTCCCTAAGGCCACATGTCAGGCATGGGACTGCGTGCCCGCATTGCCAGGGCTGCGACAACTGGCACCTACTTTTGGAAAGTCAAGAGGCTGACCCCGTGTTTGTGCTCCTCAGGCTTGTGCAACACTAAAGGGGCCAAGAAGATACATATACACAATAACACAGGAGGATTTAAATAAAAAAAAGTTTATACCAACTGCATTTTATTTAGGAAAAAGTAAGTTTTCTGGGAGAAAATATTTTTAACAGTATGCTTAAATAACCATAATAAATGCAAAACTAAACATTGCTTGATACAGCAAGGAAGTTCCCTGGCCTTGGTAATATCCTTCAGATATTACTGAACTACTTGCTTTGAAATGCACAGTCAAAATTTATTAACTTTTCATTGAAAAGTTTAACACGAATTGAGAAAAGGAATTGTGTATTCACACACTGGGGGAGTAGGAACTTTCAGTGTTTTCTACTACATTACTGTGTGGGTGACAGAGGAAAAAAAGTTAAAGCAAAAGGATAAATAATCCGTAAATATCATGTTTTATTTGTCTGGGCACAAGACTGGCCTTTGGCATAAATGACTCAATCAAATCTGGAGGTGTTCAGGGGCTGTTTATGTCACCTTCTGATCTATTTACTCTGGAGGAATGATATTTTTGGAAACATCAACTTGGCACATGTACAGAGGCAGGCAGCACAGCTAAGAAAAATATAAATTATGCTAGGTTCTAGCTTCCATATCAATTAAAAATACATAGAGGAACCTGATACTTCTTGCTTTGCTTGAAATGTAAGTGTATTTCAGTGTGATTTTGGGCTAAGTTTTGTATTTTCTTTAACAAAAGCCAGATCATTCCTATCTGAAGCTTACAATCCTTACTATCACGCTGTGACATCAACAGTACCCAGGACAGGTGTTTCCTTCTACTATCAGCTAAACTCTATAGAATAAACACAAGCCTGAATAGAATATAAAACCAGCAATAAATGTTATTTTTCTTTGAGCTATAAATGAAAAAAACAGTTGGGTTTTTTCCTGTCCTGAGATTCTGCAAAATTCTAGCAAAACTTGACAAACATCACTTCTTTTCAAACACAATCAAACCCTTTTCAGAACTCCTGCAATGTCATCTCACGGAGTGGCTGTCTCCAGTGGGTGACCTTTATCCCACAGCTCAGAAGATCTCTGCATCCACCGCCCTCCAACCCCTGACCCTTGCTACTCTCCAGGGCACATTTCTCTGTGGTTTGTGCGCTCCTGACGCAATATTATGCTAGTAGCTGTACTGAAGTTTTCTCTTTTAAAGCCAAGTTTTAATTTTCAGGTAAAGACACAGCAAAAGTGCTGGTCACTGGTCAATATCTCACTCTGCAAAGGTCAATTCAAGTTGACCCTATGTGACCTAATTTCCAAAAGCATTCGTAGTCACTTACACGTGTGGCCTCCTCAAACGCAGTCATAATGAGGAATTCTGTTTTATAGTGTTATTTCAGTCTTAATATAGTAACATGCCTCAGCAATTCAGTTCCGTAAATGCCAAGACATGACAGAATTACTATCTTGGTTTTTTATAAAGGAGGAAACAGGGACATGCAGTGATTATGGGATTAGGCCAAGGTCATACATGAAGTGCGTGTCAGCTGGTGGCAGAATTTAGGTCATTTTCTAACTGAATGAGTAACGTGTGAGTATGGGGAACTGTGCTTGGTTTTGCAAGTTTCATACAATGCTCAGCATCGTTTTCTTCAAAGCAACTGCGACAGTCAATCTCCACCACTTGTCACTTCAGCTCATGGTATCATCTGCCTTTCCCACCCAGCTGCACTAATCCACTTCAAGTCCTTCTTCCTCAATCCGCTTAGGCCCAGCACTGCTCAAGTTATAGCTGCAGGCTGGAAATATCGGGGGCAGAACAAAACATTCTTCATATGAATATTCAAATGAAAGCAAGTAATTCTGTAAAGATGACTGATACAATTCTTGCGTTTTCCTTCTCCACTAACTGTACTCTTATTTGATAGTGATTTCCTTCTCATTAATTATTAGAGAGTAGTCACTTTTGAAGAGGTAGTCCTAGACTCTTTTGGTGCTGTACACAGAGGGAGTCTGTAGCAGGAACTTGAGGGGTATCACTCGCTGTGATGTATTTCCTTGAAGTGAGTGCTCTCTGACAACTGCCAAAAATAATTGCCCAGTCTGCACATGAAGCGGAAAAAGTACTACTCAGACCATCAACATACGTATTACAAGAAGTATATAATTAATAAAGCTGAGCTTGTCTAGTCAGCAATTAATTTCTTTTTCAGATTCATTCTCAAGAGAATAAATCTCATCACTAGCAAGCTAGCAAAAATCACTAGCAAACTCTTAAGTATTACAAATGTATTGCAATGAAAAAAACCAAATCCTAATTCATGACTACAGCTGTAATACATTACTCAATGCACTTCCTTCAGTGTGAAAAAATATTGTAGCCTATATCAAACTGGGCACCTAATGCAACAGGACATGGAAGTATTTATGCTTAGCCATTTAGAAATAAACACATACAGCACTGAAAGCTATTTCCAGTATTTTTAAGTGTTGCACTCCTACTTGATCATATTTAAAATCCACACTTTGCATTCTTTGCATGTACAATATTTAAACTTTTGATTTTGTTCCTAAATTGGCCTGTATTTTGACAACCTCATTTTCTCCATGGATAATCATATGTATGTCCAAATCTACTCAAACCAGAAACTGTACCCTATGTGAAAAGAGAGAAGGATTTGTTCGATTGTAAAGTTTTTGGACTTTGAAGTGGAAAATTAGCATTTGCTTTTGGTCTTTAAAAGAAGTGCATGAAGTTGCTTTAACTGAAACCTCTCTTCACAATAAAGAGCACAGGAAACTGTTGTAGCATCACGCAACAGTAGCCAGGTCGCTTAGCAGATACAGTTCTCTTCAGTTTGGCCTAATTCTGCTGCAGCTTCTGCACCAGTGAAAGTGAAAGAAGATCAAGCTTCTAAATTTAAAGACTGCAGACTCAGTCTTCCTACTGTCTCATGTCCTCAACTTTAAGCATATAAGAAGTCTTGCTGACCTCTGAAGGACAAGCATAGGCAAAGGATAGACATGTAAATCTTGGTGGGGCTGGAACAAGTGGCGGCTAGGAGATACGTAATACGGGAAGACAGGAAGACTAAGCTGCCTTAGAAATCAGAAATAGAGACAAAGAACCTACTGTTCTTGTATTCTGAAAAAAATCCTGCAGTAATAAAGATAATGCTTTCTAGAGGTGTTATTACACCAGCAACAAACAATAAAAATTTCTGCATTCAGCAAGTTTTAACGAAACATGACTGCTACTGCCTTTTTCTTCGGTGTGTCGTTTTAGCCTCCTAATTACAGGAAATGTCTATGAGGTAGGTAGGAGTGACATTCAAATGTACAATAATCTTATTTACTGTACTTATATAATAGGCTTAAATTCCTTAGAAAAACGCATGTCATCCTGCAAAGAAGGAAATTATTTTGTAGATCCTTCACTTTCAGGCCTTCATTTTAAATTTACAGTGGCTTGCTCTAAGGTCCTTTTAGTCCTTCGTTTTAAATGTATGCAGCAGTTTGCTCTCTTTGGTTTTGCCCATACACACAGTAAGGACACAGCACGTTTCAGCCACCTGTGGCAGGGGGTCACCACACCGCAAAACATGTCCCAGGCTACACAGTGTAGCTGCGGTCACAAATTCACTCCAGGGTAAGGGCAAACTAAAGCCTCTGCTCTGAAAACCCCATTACTCCCATGTTTAAATCCGTTCACCACTGCCCTTTTAACGGAGGTGAATCAGAGTGTTTGCAAGAGTGGGGCTTGCAAGGTGTAAGCCCCCCACCCGGTAAGTATAAAGACTACAATATTTAAGTATAAATTTATGTACTTAAATAACTACAATGTGCCACGAAATAAAATTACCTGTGACCGTAAAAATAAAAAAATCCCCATACAGCCAGGGCCGGGCAGGCCTCCGTTCCTCTCCCCACCGCCGAGGGCGGCCGAGAACCCTAGGGCCCGGGACCCCGCTGCGACGCCGGGGCCCGGCCGAGGGGACACTGCGGGAACCGGGCCCGAGGCTCCCCACAGGCAGAGAGAGCGGGGCTAAGCCCGAAAGCAGCGCAGCCCCGACCCCTAACTCTGGTGCGCAGCGCAGGGGCCCTCTCTCCCCGGGAGGCGCCGGGCCTGCTGTGCCTGCCCCTCGCGTCCCGGAGGCTCCGGACCCAGCGGGAGTCGCGGAGGCCCTG
>VXBW01005228.1:1074429-1113124 GCA_013400375.1 Thinocorus orbignyianus | reverse complement strand
CTCCCTCCCCCCCCCTCCCCGAAGTTAATAATTTAGTTGCGTTAAGGAGACGTGCTGTGCTTACAATACGATCCTACTTGTACTGGCTGAAAGTAGTTTTATTTAGTCTTGGAACAGGAAATACAGTCCGTAAACAACTCGGAGGATCGTAGGCATTGTTTAAAACACAGAATGTGAATTTAGTAACGTTTTAATTACGTTTTATAGCCAGAGTGCAACAATAGCAAAAGTATATCAGTGGCAAGCAGTAATTGAGCGATCTGTAATGTGGTTGTGGTCCTAAATTATAAAAAAATCGTAGCCGTCATACTTTTGTTTTGTGACATCTTTGAGTTCAGAGCTATTGTGAAACAGCACTGCTGATTCAGCCTATGTTTCTTCATCTAATACAAATTTCTGATTCCCTTTTGTAGATATGCCCTTGGTGGAGTTATTTTTTAACTATTAACTCATTAGCAGAAAGTAAACAAGTAGGCAGACTTTGTCCAGATCAAGCTCCCCCCTCACCTCCCTACTACAATTTGTGGGGACACTGCCTATGCTTTTTATGTTAACCTGTGAGTTTGGTAAACTAATTCTTTTTTTCAATGCTATTTTAAAAAAAATAACAGTTTTTCCCTTGTGTGTTTAAATTGGAGAGATTGGTTTGTAACCTTTGTTCTACTTCTTATATGAAAATAAATAGTCATGTTTGCTGTGTTCTTGGCTATGGGAGGTGAATTTGACTGTTAGTAGAAAGCAAGCATGTAGGTCAAAAACATCTCTTAAGGTTTTAAAGGGACTTTTTTGGTCTTTGGCTTGTGTGTACTGTGGCTGTGGCATTGAGCCAGCAAATAATGTTGTTTTCCTTATATGTACATGAATTATTTGAATTATTCGCTGCATTTAAAAAAAAACAAACTATGAATTAAATTAGATATATTTTTTTCTTAAAAAAACCCAAAACCAAATAGAAAAACAAAGCAACAAACCCCTAACTCTTGAAAGTGCAAGTGATTCTTAAATTGTCTTTTTTGTCCTTTGACTTACACACCTTATTTTCCTTATGTTTGGATGCTATTTTAAAAGATGAAGGATTAATAAAACTTCGCAAAGACTCTCCAAGTCTTTAGTTGTACATCTCAATGTATTTGTTTTGTGGGTTTGTATTTAAAATGTGACTTTAGTGAGGAGGTAATTAATCTTTCAGAAAGATGAGCACTTTATTATAAAATGATATCAACGGAAAAGGGATAGACCAAACAGCACTATTTGTCTTTATCTTAGCTTTAAGAATATACAAGAGTTAAGCACGTTTTTCTACTTAAGTTTTGATTTTGAGTTGCCCTATAAATAAGAGTAGGCTCTAAGTCTTGCTAGATTGTCATTACTGTTTACTCATGTATAAAGCTTGGAAAAAAGTAATTGCTGGTCAAATATGTGAAAGTTTTCTAACTATCAGCCCAAAAATATGCTGTGCATTTTAGAGATCAGCAAATTCAAAAAGTTTAAAGGCAAGATTGTGATGATAATTTTTTTTATTTTTTATTTTTTTATTTTGTACTTTTCAGGTGAAAACTGCAGGAGCCTGAGCCTGGCTGAAGAGAGATATTAATTGTGCTCGTTACTCTGATTTGGAACAATTAAAGGATATTTTTTGTACTTTTTAATTTAAGTGGAGGTAGTGGCTTTTTTTTTTTTTTCCTGAAGAAAAAAAAAAACAAAAAGAACCATGGCAGATGTGGACCCAGACACGTTGCTGGAATGGCTGCAGATGGGGCAGGGAGATGAAAGGGATATGCAGCTTATAGCCCTGGAACAGCTATGCATGCTCCTCCTGATGTCAGACAACGTGGATCGCTGTTTTGAAACGTAAGTACTTTTGGCTTTTGTTTATGGAATGATATTTTCCTCGCTTGGTAGCTGCGTGTGACATCTAACATTCCTAGAAACTTTCAGCCTCAGAAATGTTTTTACAGACTGGACTTGAGTTTAGCTCACCAAAATGAAGAGTTTCTGTTGATGTTGTGTGAAGTACTGTTGTATGATAAAAAATGTAGTGTCCTGGGAGTGATCTGTAGTGCTTGTTCTGACTGTTAAATTTAAAGAAATGTATTCAGATTTTTCAGAGTTGTAATGTGGAACTGTTTTCCTGGTATTTTTCTTTTTTCTTTTTTTTTTTTGTTCTTTTTTAACGATAGAGAAAACTTTTTTTTTCTATAGCAAAGCTATAATGATTGCCAAGATATATTTTTAGCATCCGTACCTTTGCAACACTTGTCGAGAGGTACAGTAGATTTTTCTGAGCTCTGTAAATCTAAACAAAAATCATGAGTGCTAACCACTGTTCATAAAAACATTTTGCCACTTTGAAGAATGTTACTGCTTGTGCCACCTTCCTCAGCTGCATTTGTATGCGTCATGTAGTTCAGTCCCTGCTCTCCCACCTTTTTATGTTTCTCACAGCACAAAATGCTGATGTAACCACTTCTGTTACTCAGTAGTGTTGCTGTGCATGTGTTACACTGCGTCCTGTGAGGGCCTACAAGTAGTATGGAAAGAAGGCAGCAAAAATGTAAAATCACAACTTTCACATCTGATGTCTCTTACATATTTTTTTTTGGTGTTTGGTTTATTTATTTGCTTGTTTCCCTGATTCTTATTTTGATCCTTTCACATCTCTCCTCTTTTCTTCCTTTTTTTTCATTACTCTCACTTTCTTCTCATCTCAGAGTATGTTTAGTGTCTTTCTGACACATCCTGCTGCTTTGGAGTGTGGGTTTAGAAGTGTTTAGGAAGGCAGATGTTTGTTACAGTGTTCAGTATTGTATTCCTGAAGAAGAGAATGGTTCTTGTGTCTTAAAAAGCTGTTCATTTTTCACAACTTTTATTAAAGGAAGTGTAATATTCATCATCTCTAAAATTTAGATTGTAATAGGTATGTGACAGTGAGCAGAGTTTTGTGCGGTGCTTCAGAATTTCCAATTACCTGATCTTGGTTTAATGAGGCAAAATTGTGACTTGAAAGTAACTTACTGTAGGGAGATACCTTCAGCTTCCCTATCTGTCCCTTGTAGTACTGATACAGGTGGGGCACCAAGTTTTCAGCCTCAGAAAAGCTGTTTTACTGACTTTTTAATTTACTGCTGTAGAATAGAATTTGGTAGTTAAGAATGATTTTTTTTATGATATATAAATATATATTTTTTTTTCCTGACAAATCCAGGTGAACTTCCTGTTTCATTCAGTATAGAACAGAAGTAGAAGTTCGGGCATAAGCACTTAATGGATGTCTTCTGGGTATTTGAGAATCAGGAATGAAATGTCAACTTTTAAAATATAAAATAGACTTTAATCTCAATCTAAATAAATTAAATGGTCCAATAGTCATCTTTCTTAAATGAATGCTCTGCTACTGCAGTGTTGTGGTTTTAAAATTAGGTTTTGTGTCTAAAAGAAGAAACATTTAAAATACCATCTGGCTTTTGAACTTTTGTTTTGAGCCTGGTATGATTTAATTTTACTGGTCTTCTGAGTTGTTGATCTCTTTTGCTATTGTAAGCTTCCCTCAAAGACAAACAGCAGAGAACTGAGTGTAAACTAGGAAAAAGTTATCAAGGTCCTGTTCAAGGGATTTTACAGTAAAGTTAAAGCCAGGACTTCTAATTAGCACTGTGAATACCTTGAAGATATGGTTCCATGACGTTTGGTGAGCTGACATAATAGCTCATTACCTTCAAAAGGAGAGCTACTTCTTCCCATTTAGCACTAGCCATTTTTATTCCTCTCAACCATGTTCTTGGTTCATGCCAGCACCAGGGCTTACTGAACTCCTCTAATCCAGTAGAAGAGCAAGCTGCTCTTTAAACTCGTGGAAGAAACTGATGAGTTTTCTGCTGTTACTGTGAATTACAGCAGATTATAGAGGTGTCTGAGCACCGGAGGTGGAACTGCTTAACTAGAAATGTGGGAGAAGCAGAGAAAGGTATAACGCACTCTGCAGTGGAGAACTCAGTGGATTGTCTTTGGTGCCTGTGGTCTTACAGCCTGCATTTCAAGGTGACTTTATTTTGAAACTCTCTGTAAGAAAATAGATGATATCTTGAAAAGTTTTTTAAAAGTCTTTTGCAATGACAGTACAAGTAACCAAAACTGTCATGTGCTGAGAGACTGTAACTATAATAATCTTTGATAATATTTTCAAGTTGCTTTTCAGCGATGTTTTTAAAGGAGTTATTGCTTATCTGAGTAGATTTACTATGTGACAGAAGTGTTGCCAAACACATTTTTCAGGAACTAATTTTGAAAATGGTTTGAGTGTGTGCCTGACTTATTATGTGGACATATTTTTCTGTTGGTAAGAAAACCAGCCTCTAGACTTTAGAACATTTTTTTTTTCTTCTGTTAAGCAAGAAGAGCATTCCTGAATTTTTGTATGCTATGCAGATGTTACTTCAAGATTTTGGAATTGTTTACTACTACTAATTATGTTGACTAAGAAAACTTTGAGAAATATTTCGTCTGTGGAATTCAACAACTGGAAGATGGAAGGTAGAATCTTAAAACAGTCAATTTCTTGGAGAATGAAATGTGGTGTTTTTGAGGGATCAGTCAGAGTGACTTTATTAAGTATTAGTCCACTTTTACGGAAGAAATTATTTGCACTTATGATGTATGCTAAGAGTGAGCTCATCATTTTAGTGAACTACATCTGATGATTAAAAGCTGCATATGGTGAGGACTGGCAAAGCTATGAAACAGAGACACGTGAAAAATACTAACATGAATGGTATGCATTTTCCCTGAAAGCACAACGCTGTTTCCAGACTGTTTTTTTTAAGGACAATACACAGTCTCAGTTAGCAAACAAGATCACAAAATTGGAGAAAAAGGGGGGAAAGACGGTATTGGAGTGATGGATTCAAAATTTTGTACTTCATTATTGCAGTAAAGTACTAGGGTTACTTTGCAAATGTTCTCAAGGAAGTGGCATATTTTAAAGCTAATAATTTGTTTCCGTACAAGAATAATGGACATTGAAACTGGCACTTCAGATCCAATCAGGAAAACGGCAGTAGGCACAAACGTGTGGGGATGTTTCCGAGCGTTCTGGCAGAGTTCTAGCGGTGTCACAGCAGATTGCAGGGTGTGCAGCCAGTAACAGGTAGTAGTGCCAAATAATTGACATTTCTTTACTTTTCCCCCCAAATTTACATATTACATTGGATTAAATTGTTTTTAGTGTTACTCATATGTTAACATTACAGAAATTGGTGGCATATTCATCTTCTGGTGATCATGAGTCACAGACACTGTTAGTCACTTAGCATGAAGAAGGGCTAACAATTTTACCAGCAGCAAAAGCCAATAGCCTGAGCTGCAGAACTGTAATGAGTTAATAAAAATGGGTATGTTAAGTGGTTGGAGTAAAATATGTAAACCTGTTGTGATTATAAGTTAGGCCCAAATTGTAGTTAAACTGTGTGCTACTAAGTCAACTTTAACAAGAGTTTTAAGTATGTGCTTTATATTAACATAATTGAAATGATATTTTTAGTGTTTAAGCTGTTACAGCTAATTTCAAAGGCAACATAGAGGCTGTTAGGTACAGTCTCTCTATGGTTAATAATATAACCCTTCTCAACATAGGTGTTCCAGTTTATCTTTTTCACCCTGATTGTTTCATGTTATTTGTGGTGAAACAAAATGAAACACCTTAGATCTGGGATTGGTGGTGTTTTTTCCTTTCCCTATCTGCCAGAGTAAAAGTATTTAGCGAGGAAGATTTTATTTAATTATTTTCCTTCATTGCAAAGAAAACTCTTAGAACAAGTGAAGCCCGAGTAAAGACTCTTCTACGCTGAACAGAGGAAATAGGCCTTGTTAATGCTCGGAAGGAGAAAGCCTATCTTTCCTTTTGGCTATGTCTTAAGTTACTTCAGTATATTTAGCATTAACAGATTTGGTTAGCAATGAATTATCAAGAGTTATCAGCTTCTTTGAAGAATAAAACCAAAAATTATACAGAGGATCATAATTTAGCTTTCTAATGTGTAGAGTAGAAATCCTTTCCATTTATTTTTTTAGATCAAATAGGTTTATTTTAATTTACATTAAGCATTGTTCTTTGCTAAGTATGTTTTCACTTCTGTATTTCTGCCTTGTATTTGCTAATATGTAATAAGAGTAAGAAGAAATTCTTGTGAATCAAAGAGTGTGTTGACATGAGCTAGTGAGACTGTGGGAGAATAACATGGAACAGTTTAAAATACCTCCACCTGATTGCTTAGAACTGTGGGTTCCTGTGTTTATCAGGATTGTATAATTTGAGTAATTAAAAATTAAATATAGATAGAAACCCAAGAAACTTTTATTGTAGAGATAGGAATCCAGAGTGGTGGTTGTCAGACCTATTTTTAAAGTTTGGGCTGGCTTTAAAAACGTCTTTGTAATTCAGACAGTGGTAAATGCCCTTTAACAGATGTAATAATGGTGAGAAAACTAACAGGCTGAGAGGGCAGTTTGATCTGAATTAAGGTGGTTTACGTGTTGTGTGTCCTGCAGATTTTTTTGTTTTGTTCTATTAAGGGAGAAAAAAATAATAAGTCAAGCCATTATTAGGGTTTTGTGCTGGAGTACAGCCAAGAGTAAATCAGAGTAAGGATTGCTGTCAACAACAGACTACGGTTTTCATTATTTCAAACCAGGCAAAGCATATCTTCTCAGTGAATTATTGGTTTGGGCTAATGCAGACGTCTGTCTCAAATGAAGTTTTGTAAGCTTTACCAATGGCTAGCACTGAGTCGACCACTCTGAACTCCAATACAGCAGGATCTTCAGCATCCTGTAAGTGCTTTTTGAGATGGAAGTAGGGGTGTGTGCTGTGTTTTTCAGGGAGCTCTCTTGTTAGTTGCGAACGTTATGCTCTGCATCTGATTTTTAAGGCTGGTTGCTGTTGGGTGGTTGGATTTTTTTTGCAATGGTAAGAATTCTAACATGCTCTGTCTTTCTGGTTGCTCTTTGTCATATGGGAATTACAGCCTCATTGTCATGGGTATTATGGAGATTAATTAGCCTTGTCTAGTCATTTTGAGAATCTTAATGGTTGCAAAGGACGGAAGGGAAGATTAGGTCATCTGAATCGACATCCTCTCTGTCATGGGCCCCTATATTTTACCTGGTTATTATTGAATTGACCATCTTGTTCCATGTAAACATAACGTGTAGCTAATGCTACACAATAGGGCCTCCTACCTAATTTTACCGTGTGTTTGGCTATTTAGTCTGCTGCCTAGTTGCCTTTGTTGTTGAAGTTTACTTGTCCTTTTGTACTTGAATTTGCCAGGCTTCTACATTCTGGGGAAAGGGGGGGCAGTCAGTGCTCCTTTTCCTATTGAATTAAAAGCTGGTACCATTGTTGCTGTGAATGTAATTCGATGCAAGTATCTTGTCAGCTCCTGATCTTCCTCCCTCCCACTTTCCAGGTCTTTGCTTTCCAAGTTTTTTGGAAATATTTTCCAGTGTTAAGCTTCATCCATGCTGTTTATAGGAGTACATTTAACTGTTACCAGTTATACATCCCAAATTTAGTTACATATTTCCAAAACATTGTACAGGAAGTGTGGTTTTAGTTTTATCTCCAGAGTTCCTTTCCAGGATACGATCGTTCACTTCGTAGCATGGCTTGATGTATTACATAGATGAAGATCTATAACTTGGCATTTCTATGTTAAAACATATTTTGCTTAAATGAACCTGTGCTTCTGAGTAGTCCAGACAGTTCTGAATAACACGTTACACAGTCTTTGCTGCTGTTTACTGGTCTGTCACTTTCTTCCATTAAAATACCAGCATCATCATGTACCTTTTGTTTTGGTCAGGGCTTTGTGTTGAGATAAAATTGAAGTAATTCTTGCAAGACTCTTCACAGAAAGATGGGTGCAGAATTTTAAGGCAGAAGATTAATGACCTTTCAAAAGATTCCATCTCCTGATAGATTGGGTGACATCAGTAGGTGTCAAAGGGATTTCAAACAGGGGGCTTCCTTTCTTGAATTACTGTACTTGTTGAAATATTTTGAAAATCAGCCTTTTATGAAGGGGCTGTGTACAACGTGTGGACAGTATGGATGGCGGGTTGATTGGTAATGGGGAAATGGAGATGATGTTGTTGAAGTCTATTCTCATTTTGAGTACCTGAAAGTCCAGCAGAAGCTGGTGGGGAGATGTGCTTACTTAGGCAGACTTACAAAATCGTACTTTTTGTTTTGATCTCTTATTTCACTTTGAAAAGTTAGTAAATGTAACGTGTACTCGAACCATTATGCGTTTGCAGAATTGAGATTGCTACTAGTGGAAATCATAGGCAGAATTATCTGTACTTGCAGGTTCTTTAATTTGTTCAGCTATTGTGGACCAAGTTTCTGCAAAATATGTACAAAATGCTGGACATAAGAGAATAAACATGTGGAATGACTACCCTGAGGCATCGCATATCTTTTATAAGATACTGAAAAATGCAAAAGGTAGCCCACCATATCCTTTGTAAATTCAAGAGCAAAGCTAACAAGAATTTATTTAAAAAATAGCTATACTGCAGAAGCTGTTTCTTGTGCATTTTTTTTGTTTTGTTTTACACAACTGATATTTATTGAATGTGTGGTCGAGTACCTAGATGGTGTGTTCCCTTCTAATAGTAAATGCTCAGAAGAGAGTTCAGCTCTCTGTCTTTTCCTTAGCTAAAAGGAAGTGCAGAAGCGTTTCTAAATGTCAAATTGAATTCTAAAATAATTCCTAATAATGCAGAGTTTCTGCTGCAATAGATAGAGAATTGAGTTGTTAATGCCCTGGCAACCTGGCCTGAGCTGCGATGGCAGTTAAGAGCAGAGGTTCAGATTCGTGTAAAAGTTTCTAAATCAGCAGTTAATTTGTAGTTGCTTCTTGCTCATACCTTTAGAATGTAGCATGGTAGCTCTAAAGACTTATGTGTAAACGGACGTTTTCTGGCTTTTATTTGTTTTGTAACAGTATTATAAGAAAACAGTGTACACAACATATTTTGAGAATGGGTTCAGAAGAATACATGTAGGCAACACAGGTGTGTGGGCATTTCCCTTGATTAGTGGTGGTTTTGGTTTATATGTGGAAACAAAACAGGAAAAGAAACAATGAGGGAAAATCTCATATCTGAGATTTTCTTCGGTAGAAGGAGCTGTCACCCAGAGAAGCTGTGGATGCCCCATCCCTGGAAGTGTTTAAGGCCAGGCTGGATGTGGCTTTGAGCAACCTGCTCTGGTGGGAGGTGTCCCTGCCCATGGCAGAGGGGTTGGAACTTGATGATCTGTAAGGTCCCTTCCAACCCAAACCATTCTATGAACTACAGAAAAAAAAAAGTAAGTATTTGTCAGAAATAAGCTGCAATTGCTGTTGCTTTAAGAACAGATCAGTTGTGCAGGATGTATGTTCTTTGAAACTTTAAAGTGACACATTGCTGTAAATGCCTAAGTGGTGTATTTTCCCTCAAAAGGAGTTACTACTGAAGTTTAAATTCAGTATTTTAATTTTTAGTTATTTAAACTAATTATATATTAGATAATTATTAAACAGTGTCGGCAGGTATAATTCCTTATTTTCCCACTTTTAACTGGTCCCAGCAGCTGGTGTGCATTGCAGGCACAGCAGAGGCGCTGGCAGGCGCTGTGCTTGGGTTTCTGCCACAGTCACATGCCTTGGACCCTGTGCCGAGGCCGAAGGCTCTGTCACACGGCGGTGCTTTGGTTCTGCATCAGCCCGCTCCAGCGGTTCCTGGGGAGCTGAGGAACAGGCCCCAGCACCCGCAGGAGTCACCTTAACTGTTTTGGGGATGAAGTGGGGTTGTCATTTATTTAAACGCAGCAGTAATCTTTGAACTACCATTATTGTTTCTATTTAGTGAAGGCTTTTAAGTGCATATAAAATATGAAATGCAATTACAGAAATTAAATGAGTTTACAGTGCCTATTTTTACTTATAGAATCATAGAATGGTCAGAGTTGGAAGGGACCTTAGAGATCATCAAGTTCCAACCCCCCTGCCATGGGCAGGGACACCTCTCCCTAGAGCAGGTTGCTCCAAGCCCCATCCAACCTGGCCTTAAACACTTCCAGGGATGGGGCATCCACAACTTCCCTGGGCAGCCTGTTCCAGTGCCTCACCACCCTCACAGCAAAGAACTTCTTCCTAAGATCTCATCTAAATCTCCCCTCTTCCAATTTAAAACCATTCCCCCTCGTCCTGTCACTAGACTTCCTGACAAAGAGGCCCTCCCCAGCTCTCCTATAGCTCCCTTCAGATCCTGGAAGGCTGCTATACTTCCTTGGTATCTCTTTCCACTGGCCAGCTGTAAAATCAGCTGAGTCACTTCATTTGAGTTTAAGGGCTTAGCGCTGGTGGGAGCCTACTGCGGTAGCTATTTAAGTGTTTTGCATCCCTGTGGATACTCCTGTTCCTAAAGAGGGAATGGAGGAATGATTCAAAAGTGTGGCAGCATGTAGAGTAATGCTGGTTATAGTGCTGGAAGTGCTGTAGTAATATAATGATAAATGTATTTTATGATACATTTGATAAAATGTATGTATTTGTTAAAATGATAAAAAGCGTTTCTCAACATATTATCAATATGATTGTGATGTTTAGATAAATTTTTTAGAACAATTACGTTTTCTGCAGAGGAAGAATGTATTTTAAAAGTGTGAATTTTTTTTAATGGAAATTGTATCATCAGCACTTTTTATGTGGTTTAGTTCTTTTCTTGATGTTACTACGGAGAACAGAGAAGCTCCCTTTATCCTAATCTAAATGGATTTACCTCTGTAAAGGGTAAGTACTGATACTGAACAGTACTTTTTTCAGACCTTTTAAAAATGTTATTTACAAACCTGCCTTCCAGTAAGATCTTTGGAATATGGTGGGTGGAAGACTGTAAGATAATAAGTAGCAGAAGCACTTTTCTTGGGAGTACAGGAATGAAGTTTTGTGGACATCCAGAACTGAGAGACTTTAAGTAGTTGGTGAGAGCTGTAGCTTTGGTCACAGAATAACCTCATTAACTCACTGAAGTCAGTCTTTCGCTGACGAGTAACACAGAGTAACCTCATTAATTCACTAAATCAGTCCCTGGTCGCTCTTCTTGAGAGGACTCTTTTGAAGTACGTTAGGAAGCTGTAGTACCATACATTAATGTGGTGTTACTATAGCTTCTTAGAAATGAAAATCTTAAAGTATTTTCCTTTATTTTTCATATTCATTAGGGGAAGTGTCTGAACTTTGGAGCTACCAATTAGTTGTTATTAGGCATTTTCTTCTCTTTTTTCCCTGTCTCAACTTTGAGAGAACAGGAAGTTTTTTGGTTTGTTGTTTTTTTTTAAATAAATGACTTCTTTTGGTTAGACAAAAGCAACACGGTAAAGCTGATTTTGATATTTCGTGTTTTAAATTTAAAAATTATGCACTTTTTCCCATCAGTGGGAGTCGAGGCCTGCAGCGGTGAAAGGTTTGTTTGTGTTCTTTTCTTTCGGAAATCAAACCCATCATCTGTCAGTAGATGGACATGTCCTAAAAGCTGACCATCCGTTGGTGTCCTGTCACATCATTCAGTGCCTGTAGTTCTGCCCTCAGCCTGCCTGCTGTTCTGGGAGCTTTTGGCAGCCTTGTGTTTCCCACACAGATTTTTTCAAAGGGTGAGTCCAGTGTGTGGCCACTGTGGTACAGACATTCCTGAAATGATTTGCTTCTCTGCTTGCCCAAGTAGACCTTAGTTCTGAGCACAGTCTTAGATGGAACAACATTAGTGTCTGTGGTATTGATGGGACCCAGTATTTTACAGCGAATACTTGGGACGGTTTTAGGTTCCTTTGATGTATTTCAGCTTGCCTAAGGAAGCCAGTCAGGACTTACCTTGGAATTAAGGTGTAATAGTGACACATAAGTAACATGGCTGGTTTGACTCACTCTTTGGACTCTGCTGGCACTGATTGTGTTTGCTGACCTGGTGCTTCAGAAAGTGTTCTTGGGACCTGGTTGCTAGAATTGTTTCCAGGTGAGTAGTGGATTTCTATTCCCTGTGCTGCCTTTACTTATGCTTTAGTAACAAGGTACTTCTACTCAGGATTGGATCAAGTGAAAACTCAGGGTCTACTTTGAAAGCCCATTTACACAATTCTGTAGTGTAGAGACTTTCCCTTTCCCTTAGGGGTCAAGGGCCAGCACACCGAAGTCCCTAGTGGGGCTGTGTGACAGAAGGGAGGGGTGTACTTTGTTGCATCCCATCCTCCATCCTGTGCGGGTGTTCCCATCTGCTCCTTCCAGTCCTTTCTCTGGCTCTACTCCCATGTGCATGTTCTTGTCCCTGAGACATGTAGAGCAGATGCTCATAGTTTCAACCACAAGAGACCCATGTAGTAGTTTAGTGTGGATTTTAGGATTAGAGGGTGATCTCTATAAAGGTGACCTGTGTACTTCTGTTTGTAACACAGTTATTCATAGAGGAGTTACCTACAGCACAGTGACTGAAGTTCTTCAAAATGACAGCTGTACCATGTTATGCTGTAATCATTCTAGCTGCCTGTTGGAGAAGGCTGTGGCTGGAGCACCGGGGATGTGTTGCTACGCCCTTCTCTGCTGTTTTACAGGCTCGATCACTAGCTATGTTGGGTGTGGAGGACAGAGCTGGTGCTTTCTGTTCCCTCGCCAGCAGGAACTTTAGGAACTGTGAAGGCCCAAGTGGACTTCAGCTGGCAAAAAGAATGTGAACTTGTCTGTATGTCATGTGTGTGCTCATGAATGAAATCTACACGCATCTTTTAAGAGTCCCTGTGTAACTAATCATTCTTTGTCTCCTGGAACACTAGTTTGTGGTTTTCACCGTGAAATAAACACAGCAATGTTTTACTCCAGAATATTGAAGGAAGTGTGGTTTTTTTGCTTTGTACTGAGGATGTCGCGTGAGTATGTTAATCCTTCTGTGTGAAACGCTGGCGGTCCTTGTTGCTTATCTAGTTGTGTAGTAAATCTGCTCTCCATTCGTTCAGCTGTTGCTCTTGATTCTACCAAATCGTCTAGTGCCTGGACCAAATATTTTTGCAAAGAACATATCTGTAATTATTACGCAACCAGGGTAAAAGTTCTTTTGCAACCTTCAGTAAGAGTAGCACTTGGCTTTTGGGGTGTACATCTTCCTCTTGTTCTGAATTTTATTGCTGCAAGTGAAGCAAAGTAGAGCATCAGTCTTACCCAGTCATTTTGCATGTGCTTTCAGAGCAACAGTTTAGGTTAGCAATTGCGGGTGGAACAACAGCAGTGCAATCCATCCCTTTGATAGCTTTTGGAGAGGCCAGAATAAAAAAAACTTCTTCCCCAGAACCTCTCTATTAAAATAGCAGAAAATGCTGGTGGTGGGTTAAGTGACAGTAAACGGGTAGTAATGTGTTTAAAAGCTGTGAAGAATAAAGAAATGCAATGTAATGATGCAACATACTAAACTAAAATGTAACTTGATAACTTTTTACAGTTCTATGAAAACACAATTTGTAGTTGACCAGAAAAGCTGTTTCATAGGAGTAGTGAAGAAGCTTTTATACTTGGCTGGCATGGTAAACATGTATTTATTTTTTCTGCTCATATCATTAAAAGCTCAAAATATTAAAGAACCACTCTGCTTAGAACAAAGTACAGCAATTTATTGGCCTGGAATAACATTGCAGAGCAGTGGGCAAGTTAGTGTAGAGGTCCTGTGTAGGTAAATTAGTATATTGGGGACTACACTGGCCAAATGTGTTTTTTGTACCGAGAATATAACTGATGACTTGGCTTTACTTTTGAAGTCAATGTCAGTGTTGTCATCATCCTTTGGGGCTTGAAAAAACAAGTTGAATCTTTCGCCAGCTATGACCTCTTCAAAACAGTAGCCATGTATCATAGATAGTTAATGCAGTAAAACAAGTTTGTAAAACAATAATAAAAATACTTTTTGAGAGTCACACTGGGAGACTCAGGGCTGATAGAGTCCAGGTCTGTTTTGCTTTCTACAGAAACACTGCAGACTTCCAGACTTCTGCATGCGTTTTGTTGTCCGGTATGACTTCGGGGATTATAACTTGATCTGTATTACTGTACTGTATATAACTTGAACCAAACTGTATGAGTTGAGAGAGTCCTGAGGGGGAAGAAGATGACACAACTGTACATACTGTGTGCTGAAATAATAAGAAGCAACTCTCATTTGCTGTTTTGGAGACTAAGAAAAAAATTCTGGTTTGTTTTTTTTGGTTTTTTTATGTTCCTTGTAACAGTGTCTGAGAAAAATTAGGTTTGTGCTTCTGTTAATTCTAATGACAATCAAGCTTTAGATTATCTTTGTATACATCATTATATGACTGATGCTTCTTCATAAAAGTTTTTCACCTTTTTTACTGTGCATTTGTCTGTTAAGCATTGGTTAGGTTATTTTATAGTTGGTCCAGAGCATGCAATTAGAAGGTTAGGCTTTCATTTTTAGGTAACAGGAAGCTATATAAAATTATGTAATGAGTTCTGCATTGAAATACAATAATTTAACTTTTAAAAGGAAAAAAATATTAACGGTAATATGCATTATAAATGTTTAGTTTGCAGTAAATTAGTGTGTACTGGAGTGGATAGTGCATAAAATTTCATGCCTTAAAGCCAGTGTGTTTTGTTCTGTTTTACTTTCAAGCCTGTGTTTTTGTGTGTTGTTTCTTGATTTGCTGCAGAAAGAAGGGGGGGAGGATGTACGGTGGCAACTTAGGACTTAAATTAAAGCTTCACTATTGGCTTTTTTTTTTTTCTTCTTTTTTCTCTTTAGTCTTCATTACTGTTCTTAATAAATCTTTATAAAATGTTTCTGCTGCCTCTTCTACGCGGTGTAATCTAGTTCTCAAGTTCCTGCTTACTAGAAATACCCAACAAAAGTAAAAGAAAAGCAAACCCAAAAGAATCCAACAAAAAAACCTGAAACCCAACTGTTAAAAGAAGCGAGTATCAAGTACATAGAGCTCAGAGGTTGAAGTACTTTGAAAGAATTTTCCATGAAAGCCCTTGTTAAAATTGCATCAGTTGCTATTTCAGAAACAAGTTGCTATTTTTCAGAAGTAAAGTTCTTATTGTGCTTTTTTAGGAATCCAGTGTAAATTACACACATATAGTCTACAGAATGAGTTGTAGTCTGGGTAGCTTCGTATTTTGAGAACCAAGTAATTCCCACAGGTTAAGTGTGTGACAAATCTACAGTTTGTTCCTGAAAGCTTATGATACAAGTCGGTTTCCTAATGGGAGGACTGGAAATCATTCCTCTAAGTCAAAGAACAAATGTCCTGACAGCAAATGGAGTTATTAGTTGCCTCCTAATTGAAAAAGTATGGTCTCTGACTAATGTAGCTAGAGGTTCTGACAAAAAGTGATTTAAAAAAACCCCAGCAAACAAACCCAAACCCTTCCGTTTTTGCCAGTGAGCTCTGCTCTCCTAAGAGTGTTGCTGACACGGTGCACTGGCATCTGTGCTGGCGAAGAATTCCATGTAGATGGTAGGCTCTTAGTAACTTTGTATTTTTGCTTTATCTGCTGGATAATTGGCTCTTATGGACAGGTGTTTTAAGGACAGGAACAGTTTTCTTCCAAATTTTTAAATTTTCAAAGAATGCAGCCAAGTTCCATTTGTACTGTGTCTTTTTATAAACTGTTAAGTCATAGCAAATCTAACATTTACATTTCTTTTTTCTAAGTGTTACTTTTAACTCCATGTAAAAATCTAGAGGGTTTTTCTTGCTGCTGTCTTTGGAAATCTAAGAAAAGTTGTTTGCTACTACTTGCTAGTATTGCAGTGGAGACGGCGGAGCTCCTTACCTTCCATTTGGTTATACATGTGGTTTTGTTTTGATTTTTAAGATTTGTGTTTGCTGGTAATTTTTTCCCCCCATAGAATTGTCTAGGTTGGAAGGGACCTTTCAGGTCACCTAGTCCAACCATCAACCTAACACTGGCAAAGGCATCACTAAAGCATCTCTCTAAGCACCGTGTCTACCCTTCCTTTAAATAGCTTCAGAGAGAAAGATTCTGCCACTTTTCTGGGCAGCCTTTTCCAATCAGTGCTTGATAATCTTTTCAGTTTAAAAATTTTTGCTAATATTCAATCTAAACATCCCCTGGTGCAACCTGGGGCCATTTCCTCTTGTCCTGTGTCTTTGTTACTTGGGAGAAGAGACCAAGCACCCGCTCACTACAACCTCCTTCCAGAGAGTTGTGGAGAGTGATAAGGTCTCCCCTCAGCCTCCTTTTCTCCAGACTACAGACCCCAGCTCCCTCAGCTACTCTTCATCAGACTTGTGCTCCAGGCCCCTCACCATCTTCGTTGCCCTTCTCTGGACCTGCTCCCACACCTCTATATCCTTGTTGCGAGGGGCCCAAAACCGGACACAGCACTTGACGTGGGGCCTCACCAGTGCCGAGTACAGGGGGACAATCACTTCCCCAGTCCTGCTGGACACGCTGTTCCTGATACGGGCCACAAGGTTGTTGGTCTTCTTGGCCACCCGTGCACACTGCTGGCTCATATTCACCCAGCTGTCGCCCACATGCCCAGGTCCTTTTCCACCAGACAGCTCTCCAGCCACTCTTTCCCAAGCCTGTGGCGCTGCGTGGGGTCGTTGTGACCCAAGTGCAGGACCCAGCGCTTGGCCTTGTTGAACCTCACACCATTGGCTGGGGCCTATTATATGTTCATATATTCTCTTGCGATATAATGTTTGAAGAATGCTGTTCATAGCAATGTTATAGTGATCTGTTTCATGTGGCATAAAATGTAGTGTAAAAGATCCGACTCAAAACCACATTAAATTTTGTATACTGAAGTGCTTCTTGTGTCATTGCATGGGAGTCATCTAATAATGGGGACAAATTTCAGACTTTTTTGTCCAGTGGATATTGTCTTTAAAATGCAGAGTTACTGTATAAACTCTTCCTAAGGAAGATGTGCAGTTAAATAGCAGTTTTCTTAAGAATAGCAGACAGTATAGGCTGGATAGGCTAATGTAAGTATTAAGTAAGTGATTTAGCTTTATCAAAAGCTTCAGTTATTAATTTATGTCATTACATATGATGGGTAGTGTTTTTGTTTGTCACACAGTATTATTTAATTACTTCATAAAGCAAGACCAGATCTTCAGGGAAACTATTAGCATTTTGCTGTCCCAGGCTTTGGTGCCTTTCATGAGTCATAGTGTGTGCCACGTGGGACACTGACCTCTGGGTTAGACTCCAGAATGATTCGTTGATGTGTACCTTCACCTGTCTTCCAGACCAAAGCGTGCTATTATTTTTGTTCTTTGGTTTTGGAGAAGTTTTACACTTCCTTTTGCATAAGAAAACCCTAGTTTAAGAAAAAAATGTAATATTTGCTTCTTGTAGATTTAGGTCTAATCTCCTACTTGTAGGGATGGGGTATCCAGTTATTTAGACTACTATCACAAAATATTTCCCCATCACCTTGGAATTTTTCTACCAGTGCAGTGAAAAATCATTATATTATTTATTGCTAAGTATGCTATCAGAAGATAAATCATCTTAAAGTGTAGCTCCATGTTTTTAGAACTTTTGATCCAAATCAGTCTTCACCACAACAGCCATAATAGTGAAAAGCAGCATTATGACCATCCCATATGACTTTGATTTGTCTCCCACTATGTCAGAGGGGTAAAAGAAGGACTATTGCAGCTTGCTTATTTTGTTAGGAAGTTGTGGGGGTGTTCTTGACTGTCCCTTGCACAGGGAAATGAGGCTCACAATAAAGAGGAGAGCCAGAGGCATGAGAAGGAAGTGAAAATGCAATAGAAGCAAGCTCAATTAATTAAATATGTTCTCAGTGTGGTTAGGGAAAAAGAACAAAAGGGGGGGAGAGGAAACTGAAACTGTTCATACCACAGGGAAGAAGGACCAATCAGAGAATGAAATTGCGTAGCAAAATCAAAACCTTTAGTCTTTACATTGAATATACTATTTCATGGTTAAGTAGCTATTAATTATTGTGCACCTTGAAACTCTCTTAAGGAAAAAATGCGTTCTTTTGGATGAAGTGAGGTTAATTTCTAAAGTGATTTCCCAAGAGGATAAATTAATCCTGGCATAATTTTAAAATTTCAATAATTTTTTATCAGCTGGTTTTCTTCCCTAATACAGCATCTTTGTGGATTTCTGATTTGAATTTTAGGGTGTGGATGAGATGCCTACATCCTACTACTCCAAACGAATGCCCTGAACCTATAAACTAATTGAGTAAATCGTGCCAGCGTGAAAAGTGTTAATGTGAAAGCCCATGAAGTTACTTAATGTAGAGAAACTTGCACAACTGGGTAATGCTTGTGGTTCTTTTTGTTTTCCTGCAGATGCCCTCCTCGAACTTTTTTACCAGCACTGTGCAAAATTTTTCTTGATGAAAGTGCTCCAGACAATGTATTAGAAGTAACAGCTCGTGCCATAACGTATTACCTGGATGTATCGGCCGAATGCACCCGTAGGATTGTGGGGGTGGATGGAGCTATCAAGGCACTTTGTAATCGTCTAGTAGTTGTTGAGCTTAACAACAGAACCAGCAGAGATTTGGCAGAGCAGTGTGTGAAGGTATGTATTCTGAAGAAACTTCTGGTTTTAAGAAGGGGTGGAAAATTTGCTGTTTCTGTAAAGCTTCCTCATATTTTCTTAAAATGGGAAGCAAAAGCATAGAGTATGATCAAAGTGTGCATGCCAGCAATGCTGCTTATCTTTACTGTCAGTGTGGAGCTCTTCAAAACTGAGATGCCTTTAAAGAAAGTATAGAAAAAGAAACAAAAATACTAGAGGAAATTTTTCTTGTTTATCTTACATGACTAGAATGCTGATGGCTAATTTTATGCTAAAAAGGGAATGAATAATTGCTCCAGATATACATAAATTACCTGCTGGAAAAAAAACCCAGTCTGCTATCTCTTCAGTAGCACTATACACATCTCCTCTGCACCCTTGTGAAGCTTTCAGAAAAGTTTACAATACCCTTAAAATTGTTTTGTTTAAAGCATAACCCATGTCCATGTGATGGCGTGCAATTTGAGTCCTTGATTACCGTGGCATTGGACTTTATGCATCTGTTTCCTACTTGCTAGCTTTTATCTACTCCAAGTACATCACTGAACTACTGGAGCAACAATACTCTTGGAAGTTTCAGAGCTCGCAGTTGTGTGTTATCCAAAGACTTAATTCTCTCAGGAAAAGATAGTATAACCTGGCTGTGTCTCATGAACACCTGTTATGACGATGCTATTGGGGGATGTTGTATTTGCTCCTCTATTTTTAAAGAAAACTGTAATTCCTAGAGTGCTGGAGGCTTTGGCCCTTTCTGGGTGTTGGGGGCTTTTTTGTTGAGGGCTTTTTTGTTCTATTGTTTCGTTTTCTTACCCAGCTCTGGAGATGGGTATAAACAAATAACTGACAACTTGTGTGCTTCATTGTAATGCAATTTTATTCTGTCGTAGGTGTTAGAATTAATCTGTACCCGTGAGTCAGGAGCTGTGTTTGAAGCTGGAGGGTTGAATTGTGTTCTGACATTCATTCGTGACAGTGGCCACCTTGTGCATAAAGATACTTTGCATTCAGCCATGGCTGTAGTATCCCGACTCTGTGGGAAGATGGAGCCTCAGGATTCTTCCTTAGAGATCTGTGTGGAATCACTGTCTAGTTTGTTAAAACATGAAGACCATCAGGTAATGTACTAGTTGGCTCAATATGCTGTGAATTTAATTTCCATTATATTTAATAAATGAATAGCTAGGTATTTTTATATAGCCTCCACAACTAGATGTTTACATAGTAGTTGTTATATTTGGATGTTATGATAGTTTCCTTTGCAGTTGTGATGACAAGAGGATAAAAATACTGCTTTGACTACAAGCACTGTTGTGTGAGTATGATCTTATTTAACCTCTGAAAACTTTACTGAAAAGTATCTTGTAACTTTTTTCAGTGCATTTTGAAATACTTTCTGAAGTAATTATTGTTCAATGTTTGCACCTCAGCCACTATTAAATTAAGCATAAATAATAAACAAAAAATCAATCTGGTTTGTTTTTCCAAACTAAGAGAAGAAATAAAAACATCCACAATCAATGCTAATATACTACGTTGGAAGCCAGCTGAAATGGTACTACTACAGATGCAGCACCACTCCTTTACTGAAGTTTTATTAACTTGAGATTAAAACCTAAAAAATGAATCCCAGAAGAATTATCTTCCTACAAGTAGAATCCTTTTGTGTCTGTTATACTAATGCTTTGCAGTAGCTATTGAGCCAAATTCTTGCTGTTCCCTGGCCGGGCTTCTTGTCCGTACCATTCTCAGTCTCCATCTCTGTCCTTATTCCTTTCTCTACACCCCCACCCCCAGTCTGGTTTATTATAGTTGGGAGACTAAATCTATTTGCCCGTGAGCTAAATGTTTTTAATGTCTTTTTAGATCTTTAGTGAAAGACCCAGTTGGCAGGGGCTGTCACACCAGCCATTTCAGAACAACCTGCCATGTTTTTTAGACATTATGTAACTTTATTAATGCACTGATTGTCTCAGACAAGCTAATCCTGAAATTTAGACCAGAAGACTGTAGTCTTTTAACTGTTTCTGAATTTATAATGTATTTGAAAGAAAGCAGTTGCTGGGGCTGTTTGAGATCTGAATGAAAGTTCCAATTAACTTAATCTTTTAGCAGTTAAGCTTCAAGGTAAGTGTGCTTGAGAGCGGAGTAACCCAGATGATAGTAAGTAAATCTGTCCCGGTATCCTTGAGAAACATGTTTTGTGTGAAACAAGCCTAAGGATTTGCCATGAATGTTGATGCATATTACGTATTTGCCCAGTAACTTCCTTTATAAAGTTTCATTGTTCCCCCCCTTCCCTTTACAGTGTTGGATTTGGTCACTTTATGTGTGGGCTGCAGGTTGGTAACATCACTTGAGAGCACATGAATGTGGCCTCAAGAACAGTTTACCTCTAAGTTTGTTTTTTTTAAAAATCTTTCTACCAAACTTGCAGTTTGATAGGAGAAATGTAAATACCTTCCACCATACTCTTTTGCTTTGTAAACTGATGTCACTGATGCGGTGTATTTAAATAAGCTGAACCTTTCTTGTATATTTCTGACAGAGCTGTTCTGGTAAAAATCCATGAAGTATATACAGATGACATAAAGATTGGCAGAATTGTTTATCCATCCTGCTGTCAAAGAGCTGGAGCAAAATGCCAGCAGACATGAGTAGAGACCATTGCAAGTTAAAGAAAACATTCCTTGCCAAAGGGTCCTGATAAATCAGAATGCTTGGCATGCAGGGACCTTGCCAGAAATTTAGAAAATTTTAGAAATTTATTCAAGAAAAACTGCTGTTTTTCAAGTCCTTGCAAACTTTAATGAAAATTTAAGATTTTAACTTCATCAAGTCTGGCTAATGTTCTAATCTTGTTCTGTGTGTGGATGAGTAACTGCTTTAAGCTCTTGGTATATGATAGCTGTCAATCATTTTGAAAATGGGCTGTGCTAGAAGTTGTTGATGCTTTAGGGATTAAGAACTGTGGTAATTTTGAGCTTGGTAAAGAGTAGGTGTTGTTGGGGTTTTGTTTTGTGGGCCTTTATTACTGTTTCTTGACACCTCTCTGGTTTGCTACTGCATATCTATGAAGCAAACGTGCTGGAAGCAGCTCATGGTGATGTGTCTATGCAGACCTGATCTGAAATGTGGAGACGCTTGGAGTATATAGGTCAGAGAGATGTTAAAAGCAAAACCTCCTTTTCTTTTCAACACCGACATGAAAAGAAGTTGGATCCTTTCCTGGGCAATCGGCCAGCGGTATTTTTTGCCAGATTGTTAAGAGGATCATTAGTAAGCCTTGTTTCCACAGTGTTGCTGCTTTTATTTTTTCCTTTAGCGACAAACCTAAATTTGGGAGTTTGTGTTTTATTGTCACAAAAATACTTGCATATCCCTGGGTCCGCTGCTTAGTGGACAGTCTGGGTTATCTAAGGGTAAAATCTGCTTCTCCCAGTTTATTCTATTTTTAGCATTGATCTAATTGAAAAATGTCTTTTACTTATGAGAAGTATGTAGGCATTTAAATACAACTTTAACTGTCAAGCTTCACTCAGTTTAATGCTTTGGGAGTTCTGAGTTGGTGCCTCAGCTGATGGTTTGTTTGATAGCATTTATTAGAATAGAAAGCACCAAATTAGTATAACATATTGTAGTATTAGCATAATGTTAAATATCAAATTATAACATGTTGGAATATTTTATTCTCTATAAATTGAGAGATAAAACCGCAAAGAAATTTTTAAATTGCCTTTACTGTTGTTTTAGAAACAAATTTGAAATTTAACAACTGTCTGAAAGTAAAACCTCATAATGGATTTTCTTGGTGTCTTGGTTTTATTTATGTATTTTTGTTAAGTTTTATTATCAGAAAACTGCTTTAACATTTTCTAGCATCAGAACCAACCAGAAGGTTAAGTACTCCATATTTCAGTACCAAGCCATGGGTTGGTTTTGGTTTTTTCAGAATGTATTGTCAGAAGGGACAGTTGCTAGTTGGGGCTGTAGAGAGTTGTGTTTCCTGTAAGAACAATATCTAAAACTAAAAACTGTTTTAAAAATGGACTTCTGTTATCTATTAGTTTGACAATTTGATTGTTAAATGTGTTTTTTCTAGATTGGTTTGGGGGTTGGCTTGAACGGTTAAGAAGATGCTCACAATGCTGAAATTTAAACAAAGAAAAATAGTTTTCTTGATTTCCATATATCGTCGATAGAGAGAAAGGGGATAAGAAATATCCCAACAACAGTGCGGGCCGTCAGTGAGCAGTTCAGAGCTGCTGGGTTCTAATTCAGATTCTTGCTTAAAAAGCCTGTCTCCCTGGTTCATTGACTTTGAATGGAACCTGAGGAAATTGCCTTCTTCTGTGTCCTGTATTCTTGTGAATATTCCCGTCTTTAGTAACAGTTTTCTCATTTTTTTTGTCTTGCACTGCTTCCTTAGGTTTCTGATGGAGCTCTGAGATGCTTTGCTTCATTAGCTGACAGATTCACACGGCGAGGAGTTGACCCAGCCCCCTTAGCTAAGCATGGATTAACTGAGGAGTTGTTGTCTCGCATGGCAGCTGCTGGTGGGACAGCATCAGGACCATCTTCAGCTTGCAAGCCCGGACGGAGTACAACTGGGCCACCATCTACAGCTGCAGACTCTAAATTAAGTAATCAGGTGTCAACTATTGTAAGCCTGTTGTCAACCCTGTGTAGAGGCTCTCCAGTAGTAACACATGTAAGAAAACCTTTTACACTACAGCTTTTTGTTCTCGTAGAGTTTTTCCCTTCATGTACTTTCATATAGGCAAGATTTGTATTGCTATTTCATATATGATTTATAAGTTTTGCTTTTACATATGTATATACACACATAGGTTATTTATAAAGAGGGGAAAAAATGGAAACATTTCATATGGAAATGAAACCCAATTCTAATAGTATTTTCTAAAGCCCTGTATATTTTTTATTGTTCAGACTTTTAATTATTTCCAGGATCTCCTAAGATCTGAACTTCCAGATTCTATAGAAAGTGCGTTGCAGGGTGATGAGAGATGTGTACTGGATACCATGCGGTTAGTAGATCTTCTTTTGGTGCTACTGTTCGAAGGGAGAAAAGCCCTGCCAAAATCCAGTGCTGGATCCACAGGCAGAATCCCAGGATTGCGAAGGCTGGATAGTTCTGGGGAACGTTCTCATCGGCAGCTGATAGATTGCATCCGCAGTAAGGATACTGATGCACTCATAGATGCCATTGACACAGGAGGTGAGCAGAAATCCTCTGAAAAAGAGAATGAGATAAAGAAAGTCTGGTTTTATTTTGATAATCTCTAGTGTCATAGCAAATACTTGAGTAGTACCTTGAAATTCTTTATATACAAGTTCACTTATTAAGTACCCGGTGAGTCTTGTTAGTAATAATTTCTATGCTACTTCTTTAATTGCAATTAAGGGCATAAATGCTTCCCTAGAATTATTGATGATGCTTAATTTTTTTTTAACAACTGCCACTTATTTAAAGAACACCAGTGAAGTTTAATTTATAGTTCTGGGAGCTTTAATTATTTTGTTTAATTGTATCTTTCAGCTTTTGAAGTAAATTTCATGGATGATGTAGGACAAACTCTTCTAAATTGGGCCTCAGCTTTTGGAACTCAGGAAATGGTAAATTATTTTTACAGAATCTTAAAAAGTCGGATTATTTATGTAAAGAACGATGGGAAAACCCTGATTTCCTTATTCTTGTTTAACAGGTAGAATTTCTCTGTGAAAGAGGTGCTGATGTTAACAGAGGTCAGAGGTCGTCCTCGTTACATTATGCAGCATGTTTTGGAAGACCTCAGGTAGCAAAGGTACGGTTTAAACTGATACTGTTAGAAAGCCTCAGAGACTGACTTTTTGCCCAGTTCTGTACAAAGTGTCTTTGATGCAATGTTTAACATGTGCGCTGTCAAATATTTGCATGTTCTTTACAGTGTTTATCAAAATCCAAATTTTTTGTTATGATAGGGCAGTAATATTAATAAAAGGAGTTTTATATTAACTTTACAGATACAAAGCGCGTGTAATCTTCTAACTTTGTATACAAGCATGAGAAGAGTGTAGGACGGATGTATGAAAAACATATTTACTACTTTGGAAGAAGGAATCTTAATGTTTTTTTGATATTTAAAAATACTTGTTCCTAGACTCTCTTACGACATGGTGCAAACCCTGATCTGAGAGATGAAGATGGGAAAACTCCTTTAGACAAAGCTCGTGAAAGGGGGCACAGTGAAGTAGTAGCTATTCTTCAGTCTCCAGGTGAGTGCAGTTTTTAATTCCATAAACTTGCTAGTAGAAATGTTTATGTATGTTAAGTAATTAAATTATTAGGATTCTACTTTATTAAGATCCATTTTAAAAAGTAGTATTTTTTGACCAACCTTCATTAACCTTCAAAGTACATCTACAAACTTCAGTATTTTAGATACTCTTTAGGGATGGGAGTTACTGAAGAAACTGTGGACAGGGCACAAGCAGTACCAGTGGTCCTCTCTTCAGCTGTGGAATGGGGCCATACTGGAATTTTGCTGTGGATTCAGAGGGTATCAACCCTGGTAGCTTCTCTTGACATCCTTTTTTTCTGTGTGGGAACTGCACTTGACCTGTGCTGGAACCACAGGTGGTTGTGTATTTATATTTAGTTCACTTTAAAGACTTCAGGGTTCTTCTATGAGTGGTCTTTGGTGGTGCTTGTTATCAATCAGTTTTCTTCAAGAAGTCTTGTGCATGTGAACTCTGTATTTTTAGCAATGCCTGCTCCTATTCAGGTACTTCCATGTTAGAAAAGAAAACTCTTACGCTTATTTCAGGGGGTTTTTGGTTGGTGTTTTTTTGCTGTTGAACATTTTTGGGGAAAAAAAATTTTGCAGGGGACTGGATGTGTCCTGTTAACAAAGGAGATGAGAAGAAAAAGAAAGATGCAAACAAAGATGAGGAAGAATGTAACGAACCCAAAGGAGATCCAGAAATGGCACCCATATACTTGAAAAGATTATTGCCTGTGTTTGCACAAACATTTCAACAAACGATGTTGCCTTCAATAAGGTAATAGTCATGATGGACAGTTTCCTTGCATATTTTAATTTCTTAAATTAAAAGTGAATATTTTCCAGTAAAAATTAAAACATCTAAAAGTTCCAGTACTGCAAATGACAATTAAATGTATTTCTGTTGGAATAGAAGTGGTGGTTTGAAAAGTGTGGTTTTTATTTAGCATTTTGAGTAGCATTTTTTTTGCTTTCTGGGAAAGGGGTATCTTGGGAAATGTTCTAGGAGAGTGGACAAAATATGGTTGGTTAATCAGGAGTGGGAGAGAGAAACATACTCTTAACTGTAGTAGCATGGTGAAGGAAAGCCGAGCTCATGTAGTACCTTGTATAGGCTCGGTGTGCTGTGTATTTGGTTGCAGCTCTTTGCAGCCATGATAATGAAAGTACTAATTTAGGAGAGGAAAACTAATGAATTGGTCATTCATTCGAAAATCAGGAGGACTGGAAAAAGCTATTTTGGAAGTCTTTAGAAGACTTCTTAACAGCTTAAGTGTTAATCAACTGGAGATGCTGCCTCTGAGAGAATTAAAAGAATGTAATCTAATTTGATACTTAAAAAGGAATACTGTGGGGGATGTCATGGTTGTGATAAACTGTGTCTGACCACAACCACTCAGCCTTTTACACTACAAATATATATATATATATGCTTAATTTCTTATTTGTGTTTCCAGTGTTCATAGGTATTTTGAGGGGTGAAAATACAATGTTAAAAGGGACTCTAGAGGAGAGAAACTCTACATGAGCTGACAATAGGAAGCTTAAGCTAGGTCATTTTAAATGAAGGAAATAACAATCTGGGCATAATTAACTGTTGGTGCTGGCTGAGTACAGAAGCAGTTGGCTCTCTGTGTTTAAAATTTTTCTTTGTCAATCAGCTAAATCATGTTTTTTAAAGTCAGTTGAATAAAAAATTTAGCTTTAACCATACAGAGGTGGTGGGCTCCCAGATTAGTTGTCATTATTAGACCATGCAGCTTTCCATATTAATAGTAATTTAGGGATCTTGCCAAAGCACAGGAATTATGTGATAGAAATGGAAGGCTGGATACCTGGGAGCAAGTGTGCAGAAGTGAATTGCCATCACTAAGAGAGGATAGAGAGAAAATGTAGACCAGGTTTACCTGGAGAAGGGTTCAGGAGAGAAAAATACATTAGATTCAGTGCTGCATACTCAAAAAAGATCAGTAGGCTAATTATTCTTTGAGATAATCTGAGATGTATTAACAGTGACCAATTTTGGTTCTAATAATGAGCTCTAGAGCTCATATTGAAGTATTTTTTTGTTTTGAAAGCATGCATAAATGCAAAAGAAGTTTTACATTGAGCATTTTGTTGCTTTGATTGCTGCTTATTTTATCTTTGTAAGAATCTTTTTTTCCCTGTGATCTCTTTTAAAGGAAAGCAAGTCTTGCCCTCATTAGAAAAATGATACATTTTTGTTCTGAGGCGCTGCTGAAAGAGGTTTGTGACTCTGATGCTGGCCACAATCTGCCAACGATATTGGTTGAGATAACAGCTACAGTTCTTGATCAAGAGGTAGGAAGAAAGCAAGCGTTGTCCTTGTGTGAAAACAGTACACAAAAGGGGTTTTGATCATTGAATCCACACACTAATGACAAACTCCAGAATAGTTACAGCATCCATCTGTCACCATGTGTGAAGTTCAGCATCTATAGATATTTTTAAGTAAAGATTTCTTTGTTATTTCCCTTCCATCCCGATGTGTTACAGGATGATGATGATGGCCATTTGCTAGCCTTGCAAATCATAAGGGATTTGGTGGATAAAGGTGGTGATCTTTTTCTAGACCAACTGGCTAGACTTGGTGTAATTAGTAAAGTGTCAACTTTGGCGGGGCCGTCATCTGATGATGAAAATGAAGAGGAGTCTAAACCTGAGAAGGTAGGTACAGAATTGATAGCTTTGTTTGTTGCTGTGAAACCAACACTTGTCATGGAATTTTCACTGTTACTATAATGTCCAGGGCAATTTAGTTCGGTTATTAAATTAATGTTCATTGTACACAACTTGTTCTAATTATTTTTGTTGTTCTTTTTTATAACTTCATTTTCTGCTGGCACATTATTATCTATTGAGTTTTTCTGCAGATACTTACTTGTGGTCAAGTTGATTGGCACTTGTTTTGAAAATGACTGCTAAATGAAGTAAACCCTTACTGAACAGAGCACATCTCTTTCAATGTACATGCATCAAATATTTGCAGATGTTTTAAACTTTGTTATGTCATATATTAAAAATATAAAAAGGAAAATCATTTTCTACATGATGAAAACCTTAAGTGCATATTGAAGTCATTTACCAGTTTCTAACAGGCGTGTTACTGACCACTCAGATGAACTGAAAGGGTAACTGACCACTTCTGTTAGCATTCAGTTAGGATTTATAGTTAAGCCTTCAGTGTATGGTTAAGCTTTTTAACTGTGGGGTTTGGGTTGGGTGGGTTTGTTTTTTCTTTTGGTTTTTTTTGTTTGCTTGCTTTTGGGGTGGGTTTGTTTGGGGTTTTTAGTGTTTATATATGAAAAACTGTCTGGACATGGTCCTGAGCAACTAGGCTAGCCTGCGTAGGGACTGGACTAGCTGATATCCAGAGGTCCCTTCCAACCTCAACCATTTTATGATTCTTTTCTCACAATACAAGTTTTGAACGGAAGTAGATGTCCCAAAGTCAGTAGGTTGTTATTGTCATAGAGAAATCTGTATCTGAAAGGAAACTTCTTAAATACATTATTCTATTAAAGAATACTTAAAAAAATACGGTTTGCAGAGGGAAGAAGTATAGTTCCTGTACTTCTGGTTGGAGTAATTCTCTTCCTCCTTAAGCCTTTTTAAAATGTATGTTGTTTTGTTGTTGGTCTGGGTTTTTTTTAATGTGTTGGGGTTTTTTGGATTTGTGGTTGGGTTGGTTTTTTGTTGTTGTTGCTTTTATTTAATGTAATTTTATTACAGGAGGATGAGCCACAGGAGGATGCCAAAGAACTGCAACAGGGTAAACCGTATCACTGGAGAGACTGGTCAATCATTAGGGGAAGGGATTGCCTGTATATCTGGAGTGATGCTGCAGCCCTGGAACTGTCTAATGGTAGTAATGGATGGTTCAGATTTATCTTGGATGGAAAACTGGCCACAATGTATTCCAGTGGCAGCCCTGAAGGAGGATCCGATAGTTCAGGTAGTTTCTTTACAATTCAAGCCCAGATTAAATTTTGAGACTGTTTTATTTGTTTATATAAGTTGATTGGAACTATTTTGTTTTGCAGGAATTGGCTTACTAAATAGTAAAGGATGTAAACAGGTGGAAGGTGGTCAGTTAACTGTGATGTTTTTTATCAGATAGCATGTGACCATAACTTGACTTCCTTGGTGAATTGTGTTAAGTAAACATCTTGCCAGTAAAAGTGTATTAACTTTGTTTTGTTTTGATTCTTCTCCATGCATACTTAATTTTTTCACCCCAGTCATTAAAAGCACTTTGTAGTGGCTGTCCCAGGAAAAGCAGGTTGAAATGGCCATTTGTTGTTTGCTTCTAGCTAAGCAGAATGAAATTGCATGTGTTTGAAGACAAAGTAATGGCAAGTTTCTCATCAAGACTGGGAAACAAATTACAGTGTCTTAATTGTTTGTCGGAGAGGATAAGGGAACAGACCTTATGCACTGGCAATGCACAGGTGGTTTTAATTTTCTGTAGAGTACACAACTTGTTCTGGATGCAGAAACAACCCTCCTTTATTATTTCATCTTTTTTGCAACAGTTCATGCATTTATGAACCAGCACACATGAAATGCTTTGCATATTTCAGATGTTTTTGACAAGCCATTGAGTGAAATTAACAGAACATATTATGATTCAGGATAGAAATGAAGTACTGATGGCTTTATCTGTCAATTTTGGGGCATGAAGACAGAATATGATGTAGTGTATTTCTAGATTATAACACAGCTGGAAACCTACTCCAGAATTAATTTTTATTAAGAAAACTGTGTCCTTGCATTCTTTTTAACAAGGCTAATACCTTAAAAGGTAAATGATTGTTGTGTTCAGATGCTTGTTTATCATGCACTATAATTTTAAGAAGATCCATGACATTAATTTCTTAAATACTCATAACCCCTGGATGCCACTTCTGCACTCTTCCTTCCAAATGATGTGGGCATGGGGATGGGATTTTTCTATACAAGATGAGAGGAATGAGAATGGCTCAGATGAATTTGAAGTGAAGAGAACTTGAACAAAGAGAAGTCATACTGAGATTTTACATGTGTCTCTTCATATCAGTTTTTTAACAAAAAAATGGAATAAATTCCAAGTTTTTGAACGGGATACCTAGCATGGGTGTTACGGGCTAAAATAGGATTAAATGAGGCTTCTTGCAATTTTTTGGCAAACAGGCATCTGCTAAGAGTGCTGACTTTGCAGTGTAATTTGCCTGGTAATTTAACCATTAGCTCTGAGCGTGTGCAGCAGCCTCTCTCTTTTACTTAACAGATAAGAAACTAGTATTTGTGAAGCTTGACTAAAGTTCCAGCGGTACAGTATGGACTCAGAATAGCATCTTTAAGTCCTGAACTGTGCTATATGTTCTGCTCTCCTAAATCGTTAATGATTAATCTCCTGATACACTTTTTAGTAACTTCATGACTGGCAAGAATATAGAGGGTTGAGTAATGGAATTTGTAAGTGTGTATCGCATGAGGAAAGCTGGGGTGGGAGGGGGAACTATGTATTCCATGAATGTTTTTGGAAGGTCTGTACTCACCCCTCTCCACATTAGCTTAATATTTGTTTTGTTTAAATTATTAGAAAAAATAAAAGTTCAATGCAAAAACTGAAATTTAATGGTAATTCTAAAGCTTTAAGTGAGTCAAAAATATGTGTAAGGGAACCCGAAATTATTCCCAACCATGTACGATCATCACATTTTCAGCGTGACATGGTGTATAATAAATTTGTTAAAATGTAATTATGGAAATTTGGAGATAATTCTTTACGAGAATTTTAATTTTCCATATGAAATTTAAAAGTTCTCCTTGTAAACCGTCTCTCTGGATGCTGTGGATTTTGAGCACAAAGAATGTGATGCCTTAAGTACATACGTATTTTTGCATAGAGGTTATTTTTCTATTATACAACAGTGAAAATGGCAAATTTAAAAAACCTAAAGCTGAGGTTATTGCAGCAAAAGGAAAACAACAATTTGACAAGTGTGTGGACTGTAAGAGCTGTATTTATCAAATCGGTTTGCTGAAAGATGGTGATATTTCTTAACTTTGAAGTTGAGATATAATCTTTACATTAAGGAGGTTATTGCATTTGTATTTTATATGGATTTTTTATTTTTTAAGTTATGAACTCATCAAATTTTCTGGAATTATGCTTATTAACATTTCAGATGTAGCATGCAGACTTTCAATTACAACAATATCAGAATATAATTTCATTTAAACTGAAATAGTTTTTGGAATAACTTCAAAATAGATTACCTACATATCCTAAAAGTAGGATATGATCCTGTTTGTAATCTATTAAGTATTTCCATGTAAGTATTAGCTTTTCATCAAGTTTCAAGTGGTGCCATTAGATTTTTATTTCATTTTTTTCTAAGAGATATAGAGGCCCTTAAGAAAATTTGGAATTACTAGAAAGGAATAGGAACATCGGCATGATAACTTGAATTAGCATAATGTCACTGTATTAAGTAATGCAATTGTGGCTTTCTTATATTTTCTGAGGTGAATGTAGAAGTTCTACAAAGGAGATGAATAAAGTTTCAGTATAACTTACAAAAGAATCTTTTGGGTGCCTTTGTGACACTTAATCTGAGCAAATAGCTGTTACCACAGCTCAAATTTGCTTTATTTGCTTTTGGCACATGTTGATTGTCAGACTCTGTAAAGCTCTGTGAGCTTTTTTTTCTATTTTTTATATTGCTTCTACATTTTTTCTCCACTTGTTTTAAGCTATGAAGTTAATTGCTGTTTTCCTGTTTGAGGATTAATTTAATTTTTTTATTTCTAAAAAATTGCTTTTAAAAAGAGTTCATGCTGGCAATAATGAAATCAATTATTTTTGCAAGACTGAAAGTTTGCCATGGATTTTTTTTGATCTTCCTATTATAATTGTAAAGATTAATACACCTGGCAGTAGCACCATTCAGAAAGAGTTGCATTGTCCACTTAAATGATCATGAAATAAATCACTGTTCAAGTACATAAATTGTCTAAATTTCTTCCTGGTATGTTTAAGACCCTTAATTTCAAACTTCATTTTGCATTGAATGTCCTGAGATGTTCTGCTTTTGGAAAAAAAAAAAATAAAAATTGTTTGAGAGAGGTGATGGTGGAATCAACTGTTGGAAGAAAAAAATATATGTTTGTTTCTTCTTAAATAGAAAGTCGGAGTGAATTCCTTGAGAAGCTGCAAAGAGCTCGAAGCCAAGTAAAGCCATCTACCACCAGTCAGCCCATCTTATCAGCACCAGGGCCAACTAAACTTACTGTGGGAAACTGGTCGCTCACCTGTTTAAAAGAAGGAGAAATTGCTATTCACAATTCTGATGGTCAGCAAGCTACAATACTGAAAGAAGATCTGCCAGGCTTTGTGTTCGAATCGAACAGAGGAACAAAGCATTCGTTTACAGCTGAAACCTCTTTGGGTAAGTATGTAGGTATGTGTTGTGTGCAGGTAGGAGCGAGTGTATGTGAGGTGGCTTTTCTGTTCATTGTCTTTCATCCCCACAAGAAATTGTGACTTTTCTAAAAATATGTTGCAGGGTCGGAATTCGTGACTGGCTGGACTGGCAAAAGAGGAAGAAAGCTGAAATCTAAACTGGAGAAGACAAAGCAAAAGGTTGGTGAGCATCTGTGAATTTTATACTTGGATTTTAATTGAGTTTGGTTTATTTTGTAACGTGCTTAAATTGTAGTTTTTCCTACATGCAAGAGTTGTAGTTTCCTCTTAGAGGATTAATATCTTCTCAGATTTCAACTAGACACAATGTTATGCTAAGCTTGAAGTGGAAAACTTCACTCCTAACGAAACATTTCAGAAGGTACTTTCATCCAACAGTCTCAGTAAACTCTGTGCTGTTCTAGAGGAAAAATAATTTTCTTTTAAAAACGTTAAGAAAATCCTGTTCTCCTGACCTATATTTGTATTATTCTGTAGGTTTTTCTTATGCAAAAAGAAAAAGTGTTATGGGTGATACTACAGTGGTATCAGGGACGTATACTACCACTATTCACTAGATTAGTGAATTAGGCTGAATATTGTGGCAGATGGAGGATAGAACTGAGCCGTGCATTCTGAGAGCTGTGGTGGTGAAGCAAAATGTGTAAAGGCCCTCATTTTAGACTTCTCTAAAATTTTTTCTCTCCTCAGGCTGAGGAGAAAAAGAGGAACTAGGAAACAAATTACTAAGCTTTTCACAAAAACACGAAATAACAGCGCGGTGTGGCGTGCTGATGCCAAGGGCTCAAGCCAATCTTCGGTCTTAACCTTTATTGTAATTTCTAACAGTGCAGCTAATACGTGCTGTACCAAAAATATACAACTTGTAAGAACACTTGTAGCTGAGAAAATGTGACACTAAATTGAAATGAATATACTGTGTGGACGAGGATAGGTGGAATGATAAAAGGAAGGCACTACTCTTTAGTACCTCAGATTGCACTGTAGTTCCAAAGCCTGTGAAACATAATACAACGTGATCAAAGTAAGTTTTAGTACAAGAACATACAAGTGCTTTCTGTGTGAACTGGTCTAAGAAATGTGAAGAGAGCATTCAGAAAACATATATAAAACTCCCTCAATCTTATCTCTAAAAAGACTGTCAGATTCATGATACAGTTCTAAAGAAACAGATTTCAAGATTAAGAGTCTTGTCTGTTGTCCTATGTGCTCCAGTTTCACATGTGGTGATAAGTTTAGCTTCTGTAAGTTTCAGTATGGTTCTCTGTGTTTCCATTTATTTCTCCTGTTCTTTTATCCTTTCGTAACCTTTTCATTTCATGATGTATGAGAGGTTTTGGTTCTTCTCTATTCCTTGGTGTCNGAGACCAACCCCCGCCTCTCTACAGCCTCCTTTCAGGTAGTTGTAGAGAATTATTTAAAAAAGATGACCATGTTTTTGCTGTTGCAGAAGGTAATAACAGTGTCATTACAGTAAGGTATGACTCACTTATCAAAATCCATTTGTAGGTGCGCACTATGGCAAGAGATTTATATGACGATCATTTCAAAGCTGTTGAAAGTATGCCTCGAGGGGTGGTTGTAACACTGAGGAATATAGCAACGCAGTTAGAGTCTGCATGGGAACTTCATACAAACAGACAGGTGAGCACACCTCCTTTCATTTGTAATGTCTGATGTCAGTGAAAATTGCATCAGAATCTTCAGACCAGTCTGTCATGAGGTAGAGGAAAGTCACAACATCTGTCTGAAATGTGGGGGTTATGTGATTCCTAGTTACCTACTTTACTGGGACGTTATTTTTCAAGTTAAGCAAGTGGAAAAACTTTTACCTTGTTTCACCATAATTGTCTTTTTTGTTTTCCAGTGTATTGAGGGAGAAAATACTTGGAGAGATTTAATGAAGACTGCTCTGGAAAACTTAATTGTACTATTAAAGGATGAGAATACTATATCCCCATACGAAATGTGCAGTAGTGGATTAGTTCAGTCGTTGCTTACGGTTTTGAATAACGTGAGTTTATAGAACTTAAGTCTCTGAAGAAAAGACTTCTTTAAAAAAACAGTGTTGGAATGCGCCTTGACTCAAATCTATTATAAATGTGGCTTTTTCATATCTTGATGAAAGAATTAATGTTTATTTGTATTAAAAATAACTTCTTTTTTTTCCCCTCTTAGAATGTCGATTTAGATGTGAAACAAGACTGTAGCCAACTGGTAGAGAGAATAAATGTTTTCAAAACAGCATTCAGTGAAAATGAAGACGATGAAAGGTAAAAACAAAACAAAACTGTAAAAACTTTTGCATCTGTGAAGCAGTATGGTATGTTTAAGATATTCTACAGACAAAGGAACAGTTCTTCCCATTTCAGTTTGTCTTTAGAATAGAAAGTTGGTCATAAGAGACAGCATCTGCTATTGAAATAGGAAGTCTAGTGACAGGACGAGGGGTAATGGTTTTAAATTGGAAGAGGGGAGATTTAGATGAGATCTTAGGAAGAAGTTCTTTGCTGTGAGGGTGGTGAGGCACTGGAACAGGTTGCCCAGGGAAGTTGTTGATGCCCCATCCCTGGAAGTGTTTAAGGCCAGGTTGGATGGGGCTTGGAGCAACCTGCTGTAGGGAGAGGTGTCCCTGCCCATGGCAGGGGGGTTGGAACTCGATGATCTTTAAGGTCCCTTCCAACTCTAACTATTCTATGATTCTGTGAAATAACAGTTGACAATTTTACTGAATTACTTTTATCTGCAAGAGTCAATTATGCTGAATATACATCTGTTGACAAATATAAAGGTGATTTTTGTTCATCACTGTGCAGATGAATATTTTTCTTGCTGTGCTGTAAGCCTGTGACTTGAAGAGATGATATCCATAGAAACAGCACACTAAGATACTTGCTATAGTTGGGTACTGTTCCCTGAAATCCTGTGTGATTTTTCGGGTGTTTGTGATAACACAGTAACTGTTCACTTTCACAGTCGTCCAGCAGTTGCATTAATTCGGAAGTTGATAGCAGTGTTAGAATCTATTGAACGTCTACCTCTCCACTTGTATGATACACCTGGATCTACATACAATCTTCAGGTAAGTGTACAGCCATAGCAGTATGTCATGCGGAATGATGCACAGCTGAATGTCAGAGATGAATTCAAGGATAGGTTACTCACGTTAAGTTTGTATGAAGCATGTTCTTGTAAGGGTGGATAGAATTAGGTAAAGAGCAACAAACTTTTGGCATTTCTTTTCTCTAATGCTTAACCCAACTGGGTGCTGCTCAGCTGTCCCTTCTCCACTGTGAAATTTTGATTGAATAGATAACGTGTTTGTTCTTTCTTTTGTGTTCAAGTATTCTTTTTACATGGGAATATGCTCCCTCATAAGAATGCTTGCTACTTGAATGAGCATTTTGTTGAAGACAATTATAAGACTTGTTTATTTGTGGTGACTGGGGATGGGCAGTAATGGCTGAAAGCGTCCCTTCTAGGGCTCTGTGCTCATCTGCTAATACAAGACACCTGCAGGATCAGCAGCTTCTTACAAAGGAAAGCTGCAGTTTGGCTAAAAATATGACTGTTTTTTCTCCAGTTTCTGTGGAGTCTTGATTTTTTTACTCTTTGAAAGCACACTTCAGGATTTTACAAGATGGCAGTGATGGGATATTTCTGTTCTGATGTTAAATTATTAGAAAACAGTTGCAGAAAGTTGCAAAAAAACACTGCTCCTATTGAATATTTTGAAAAAGCTGTCTCAGTTTTTATATTAATGTAGTACAAGCCTACAAGATTTGGAAATAAAAGCTATGAAAACACGTGAAAAGTGAGAAAATATTAGCTTAAATGTGTGATTCACTTGACCATCACCTTAAAGTATTGCTTGGTTAATTGCAAAAATGAAGTACTAGGGAATTACTTTTTAAAGTATAACATTGGAATATAGTTTGCCCAAATGCACAACGAAAATACTTGATAGGCCACTGAAACTGTTGTAGTGAAGTATATAATTTCTCTTAAAATGACAAAGCTTCGATAGAAGAGCGTACATTAATCTTTACCTACTCTTTCAGATATTAACAAGGCGCTTGAGGTTTCGTTTGGAACGTGCCTCAGGGGAGACGTCTTTGATAGATCGAACTGGGAGAATGCTGAAGATGGAGCCGTTGGCAACTGTCGAGTCTCTAGAACAGTATCTCCTGAAAATGGTGAGCATCCCACCACGCACAGGTCACAGGGAATGGTTGCATCCTGCATCTCTAATGTTTATTTTTCATACCTCTGTAGGTAGCAAAGCAATGGTACGACTTTGACAGGGCTTCATTTGTTTTTGTACGAAAACTACGGGAAGGCCAAACGTTTGTTTTCCGGCATCAACATGATTTTGATGAAAACGGAATTGTTTACTGGATTGGGACAAATGCAAAGTGAGTTTCTTCAAAGCTAAATATTTTGAGATTATATACAATAAACTGTCAGCCATGGGGCAGGACAGGGAGAGAAAACTCATAATGAAATTGAGTCTGTTATAATTTTCTTAGGAGGTGTCATTGCTTTTACTGTTGATTAATAGAACTACTTTTGGGTTTGCTCTGCTGAAATAATGTGCAAATACAAACCTCTGAAGTCATATTGAGAATTTGTTCATATGCTTACCCAAGAAATTATGGGCTGTGGGGCAGTTCTGGTTTTTGTTTGCAGTGGTTTAGTTCAGGGCTTTGGTGGGTTTTGTTTTGTTTTGTGAGTTTGTGTTTTGTTGGCTGGTTATTTTTTGAAACCACTGCAGTAAAGTGATGTTTGGGACATTTCTAATGTTACCTAATTATCTAAAATTTTAATTATCGTTTTAGTTTGTAATAAATTCAGATGGGATCTATGAATTGTAGTAAATTGCAAATGCTATTGATACCTGTTTTTTTTTAAATATAAGTAGTAATTGAACAGTACCTTTCTCTTTTTAATATAGAACTGCATATGAGTGGGTAAATCCAGCAGCCTATGGGTTAGTAGTGGTTACATCTTCAGAAGGAAGGAATCTGCCTTATGGCCGCCTAGAAGACATCTTAAGCCGTGACAGTTCAGCTCTCAATTGTCACACTAACGATGATAAGAATGCTTGGTTTGCCATAGACCTTGGCCTTTGGGTTATACCATCAGCTTACACGTTGCGCCATGCTCGAGGTTATGGACGATCTGCTCTCAGAAATTGGGTTTTCCAGGTATCTAAGGATGGACAGAACTGGACTACTTTGTATACTCATGTTGATGACTGTAGTCTCAACGAACCAGGGTATGTCACTGTGCTTTACCACTTCTTACAGAACTGAGGCAGATAAAAATGTGGACTAATTTAATGTGTACTGTATGCATAATAATGTAACTATTTAAAGAAATGGTAGGTAATCTAAATTATCAAGGATGTGCTGGAAAATAAGTGATTTATGAGTTCTCCAATGGTTCACGTGGTATTTGTGCTTTTCCATCATTGTAAGTTTTGCATTTGATTTTTTTTTGAGAAAATAGTGACACCAGCACTCCCGCAGAGTTTGTCCCTAATGCTATCTTGTATTCTTGGCAGCTTTCTGATTTTATCCATACATGATCAGCATTATGGTTTTGTTTGCTTTTAGTACTAAGCTTTCTGGGTTTGTCTTTTTTTTTTTTAAAAAAAAATTTTTTTAAATGTGTGTGTCAATTTAAAGGTCTACAGCAACATGGCCTTTAGATCCTCCAAAAGATGAGAAACAAGGTTGGAGACATGTTAGGATAAAACAGATGGGAAAGAATGCCAGTGGGCAAACACACTACCTCTCCCTGTCTGGATTTGAACTTTATGGCACTGTGAATGGAGTATGTGAAGATCAGCTGGGTAAGAAAAAGCGTGTGTATGTCCTCTTTGTTCTCTTAAAATGCTGATGAACATACACGACAGAAATCAGTGTGTAAAAGCAGGTTACCTTTTGCAGTGGAACTTGCTTAAAACTTAAGCTTAGAATTATTCCCTGTTCAATGCTTTAAGCCTCTTAATTTCAATTTACATTTCTTGTAGGAAAAGCTGCTAAAGAAGCTGAAGCAAATCTGCGAAGGCAGCGACGCCTGGTCCGTTCCCAGGTGTTAAAATATATGGTTCCAGGGGCTCGTGTAATCAGAGGAATTGATTGGAAATGGAGAGACCAGGATGGAAGCCCCCAGGGTGAAGGCACCGTTACAGGAGAGTTGCATAACGGTGAGCATGGATTGCCTGCATTCTTAAATGTCTGTAGCGTGATTAGTTCATGTGAAACTGGTAG
>VXBW01005228.1:1034876-1074420 GCA_013400375.1 Thinocorus orbignyianus | reverse complement strand
CTCTGATCATCTTGGTGGCCCTGCGCTGGACCTGTTCCAACAGTTCCATGTCCTTTCTATGTTGAGGACTCCAGAGCTGGACAAAATGCTTCCTTTATAGTATCTTGAAGAAGTTGATATAATTTTAAGTATCTGGGGGAGAAGGAACTCAAATACTGCAACTTTTGTGGTCCATTTGTGAAATTCCATTTTAATGCATGAAAAAAAACCCTCGCTGTAAATGAAAAAATGAAACTTTTTTTCAGAGCTTTGCTTAATTAAAATACCTAATTGCTGTTTAGACATCTGTTACAAAGAAAAAGTAAACCAAGGTGATTGATGCAAACTGATCGATTAAGCTTTGGGCCTGCAAAACCTGTAATTACCTTCTTCATTTCCTCTAGCTTAGCGTTTGCAGTATTTTTCTTTACTTTTGTTGTATCCTGTACCTTTCCTACCTTACTAGCTTCATTGGGATCAGGTTGTTGGGTTGTTTTTTTATTAAAAGCATGGAAAGCATTACTTTATGGGGCAAAATAAAAGCCAGGAAGGTCAGCGCTCAGGAAGCTGAGATGCTGAAGAGGCCCCTCCTCTCCCTCTGTTTTGGGGTACACAAGACTTGCTTTGTTTCTGAAGCATCTTTAGCTGCCATGAGGCTCGTTCTTAGCCAGTTTTTTTTTTTAATTTCCTCTATTTTTTTGAGTTGTCAGCTCTAAAACATGGAGAAATGTCCAAAGTGCAATGTGTTAAAATGTTTTGACACTTTCAATCTTATTTAAGCCATTCAGTATAGCTTGTAGGGAATTCTTCCATCATCTGTGTATTGTTCTTATCAGCTGCAACAGTATCCATAGCTACATTCTCACTTTGAAGACTTTAGGTATTATTGGTGAGTAGTATTCTACTAAATCAGTGTTTTCATTCCTGTTTCAGTAAAACTTTTCTACTTAACATAGGTGAAATTGAGGTGCATTTATCAAATGGTGGTGTCAGTGTGAAACATACATGAGCAGGCCTCTTACTCCTACCAGGCTTGTCTTTCAAATAGAATATTGAAAATAGTATCCCATTGACTTCTTTTGTCACTCACACAAATCTTGAGAAAAATTTGGAATTGTTTTAGGGCTGTAATGATGGAACAGTAAGACTCCAAGAACATAACTATGTATTAAAAAGTTGTGCAGATTAAAAGAATAATTAGTATTTTAGGAAAAGGATCTATACAAAACAAGAGCAGTCAGTTAGTTATGCTTATGCAAACTACCTTGTTCAGATATTGATAAAGAAGAACGATACTCTTTAATTACAGTATGGAACTTCTTTCTTTTTTTTGTCTTGTGTTTGGTAAGAAAGGCAAATCGACTGCTCAAAGGCAAAAATTCAGACTTGCTTCACAACTTCAAACTTCAAGTTTAGTGACATGTAGCTACAGGTAGAGCTCATGAAGTTGGACTAAACCCATACAGGAATAATGTGATATAAACCTCGTGTGGGGATGAGATGTCTACTTACCATATCTGCAAACTTTATCCGTTTTTAAATACTCTTCCTCCATAGTGATATTTCCAAATAGAAAATGCCTGTGATGGTCTGGTTTGGTTTAGAATTGATGACTTTTGCAGAGTTATAAGGTTAAAGTGTACCTGACAGTACTAAACAGAAGATTTTACTTCAAATTAACTCTTATCTATTTTATTAAAGAAAAAATTGTGTGTACATTTAGCTTTGACATTTTACTGCAGATGACGATTGAGCCTTAGAGATTTTATTTTTAAATATGAATGAATGAATTAGAGGAGTATGAATTAGAGTATGAATTAGAGGAGTGACACCAGGTTCTGTTACAGTTAACATACAATGAGAAATACTGGGTGGTGACTTTTTTAGGTGACTGAAATTGTGGTACACAATTAGACAAGCAAAACCAAATTCTGTTTTGCCCCTGTTTCTGTCCTAGTTAGCTAAACTTTGCAGATTTATTACAGTTAACAGTTTAAAAAAATACTGGTGCTCTAAACAATGATTTAATTAAGGACTTGAAAAGTAGCATCTCTTTTCAGTGCTGGTTTGGTCCCAGAATAAAGTTTCATGCTATGAAATGTATTCTTTTAGCAGCCTTGAAATCTGACTTGAAGTAGTCATTGCCTGACTGCTGTAAGACTTTTCATATGGATGAGGAATGTTTGAGTCTGTGTAAATTATTGGACTAGAAAGCTGAGTACCAGTAAATTAATTTTTTCATGTTACAGGGCAAGAATAAGAAATCCCAAACTAATCAGTTTCATAAAATGTCTTCTCTCAGGTAGATGCTCTCATGCACAAGCACCCAACAAAGAAAACCATTATAGAATACCCTTGCACAGATGACAGTTTCTTGACAGATACTAATAAAGTTCTGATGTTACATTTCAATATTAATTTCTGATATTGGAGTATCTACTCATAAAATCTTGAGAGATCTAATAGCCGAGGTTCCTTCCTGATGGAAACTTCAGTTTTGGCTGGATTCTGGGACCCAGAAGGTAGAGGCTGATTGCGTTTACTGCCTCAATGTTAACAACGTTTTAAAATACCAAACTGTTTAGATTTTAACACTTCCTTTTTAATTGGCATTAAGGGTTATTTAGAGCTTTTAGTAATTCAGATATGCAGCCCTTATGAGAAGCTGATCCCACATTGTGGAGCTACTGTCTGACACGCTCCTGTCTGCTTTCTGCTGGATCTCACACACTCCTGTCCCTTTCCAGGCTGGATTGATGTCACCTGGGATGCTGGTGGCTCTAACTCTTACCGTATGGGCGCAGAAGGAAAGTTTGACCTCAAGCTTGCACCAGGGTACGACCCTGATTCAGCGGCATCACCCAAACCTGTTTCATCCACTGTTTCAGGCACAACGCAGTCATGGAGCAGCTTGGTGAAAAACAACTGTCCAGACAAGACGACTGCTGCTGCAGGCTCCTCAAGTAGAAAAGGAAGCAGCAGTTCTGTGTGTAGCGTGGCCAGTAGCAGCGACATCAGCTTGGGTTCGACCAAAATGGAGCGGAGATCAGAAAGTGTCATGGAGCAAAATATAGTTTCAGGCACTGACGTCCATGAACCGATTGTTGTTCTGTATTCCGCTGATAGTGTGCCTCAGGCTGACGTAGGGTCATCTTCCAGTGCAAGCACCAGCACCTTAACAGCGGACATGGGAAACGAAAATGCAGAGAGGAAGTTAGGTCCTGAGAACTCAATACGTACTCCTGGGGAGTCCAGTGCTATATCCATGGGAATTGTTAGTGTAAGCTCTCCTGACGTGAGCTCAGTCTCCGAACTGACTAATAAAGAAGCAGCTTCCCAACGACCTCTGAGCTCTTCAGCAAGTAACAGACTCTCAGTTAGTTCTTTGTTGGCTGCTGGGGCACCAATGAGCTCCAGTGCAAGTGTTCCTAATTTATCATCTCGAGAAACTTCCAGCCTGGAGTCCTTTGTACGAAGAGTGGCAAACATAGCACGTACCAATGCCACCAACAACATGAATTTAAGCCGAAGTAGCAGTGATAACAATACTAATACTTTGGGAAGAAATGTCATGAGTACTGCAAGTAAGTAAACTATGTTTGGTTTTGGTTGAAGCTTTTGTTGTTTCTTTGGCTTTCATTAGACTTAAAGAAGTTGGGATTCTGGTTGGGTAATACAGCAGTCTGGGCTTCACCTGTGCCTGTAGAACTCATGTCAGATGGAAAGTGTTACATTGCCCTGTGATGTCAGGTTGCACTGTGGTGCCCACCAAAGAGAAAATAATTTGTGTTTGATGCCTATTACATGCTTAGGAAGCGAGAGTTTTAGATCTAGAGGCTGGGAAACCGGAACAGTAGCTAAGGTGGGATACTCTTTCTGTCTGATCTGTGTAGATCTTGCCTACTCATATCTGTATCTGACTATTTCTGTTATTTATCCATTTTCATCAGGAGAGGCAGTTTGTGCGTGTTGTGAAGTCACTGAGCTTAGGAACTAAGAACATGGTAGAAAGAAAAAAATAAATTGCACAATGAAACACTAGTACATTCCTACTTTCTATCAGGCTGAATAACTTAACGTACTCTTAATACTACGTATGTTTTTTAAAGATGGAATAGTTGTTAGGGCTTAGATTCAGCAAACTGTTCAGGCATATTAAGCATAAGGAAGTTTGTACTTAACCGTTATTTAAATGGGATTCTGTACGTGCTTTAACATTTGCATGTTCTCAAATTATAGGTAGAATCAATGCCTTAGCAGTTCACTCTTCTGAATTCTCAGCATGCTTCCAGCAGAGCTGTTACTCCACCAGCCTTGTTAGGTATTTTGTTCAGTGATAGGGATATGCTGCATTTCATGAGCTAGAGGTTAGAAAAAGTAAAATTACCCAAGCCACAAAGAAGCACTCATTTTGTTCATCTTTTGTGCTTTTCTAGGACTACGCTTCTTTATTTAAAAATGTGGCATTGCTTTTAGCATTTCTAAATTGCTTCTAATAGTGTTTTCTTTCTCATTGGGGAGATTTATGTTGTTTTTTTAATGTATTCTTGCATTCATATTGTGGATATGTGGATGGAGAGGAGAATGTTTTTTTGGACTGCATTAAAAATGTAAATAAGATACTCATGGGAAGATTTCCTGGAATTGATCCCCTTCTTGGCAGATAGTCAGTGCCTCTGATTCTGAAGGAGTTTTGTACTGGCAGAAGAGAGACCACCTTGGAAAACCAACATGTTTTCATAGCATGCTTAACAAATTTTGTTAATGTTTGATAGACAGTGCTAAAGCTGGAAATAGCAATGTGACAAATTTAAAAATTTCATTTAATATTAAAATATACTCTGATTTGAAATTACCTCTCATGTAGGAATTACTTTGTTTTATACATTTTATACACATAAAAACTGTAAATAGGAACTTGTGACCCAAAAAGAGATTGGATACTAAATTTGAGCAATCTCACTGGAGTTATAATAGAGCTTTGTAAAACAGCTTGGAGGGGGTGGGGATGGTTTCTTGTTTGGTTGGTTGTTTTTTTTTAATTTTATTTTTTTCTTTGGCCTGTCCAGGTTTAATATATAAAAAACCCTCTACAAACAAACAAAAAACCCAACCAAAAGCAAATAACAACCCCAACCCAAAAAGTTAAGTCTGGAAATTGTCATTAGTGAAGTAAGTCTTCTTGACTTGCTGTAGTGGTTGCATTTACAAGCATCAGTATCTGCCAGGAGTTAAGTGGTGTCTGGAGTAGGCAGTTTCAGTTGGGTCTAGGATTCAAAGCAGATGAAATGCGGAGGCTAAATGGCTTTTTGCTGTTTATCCTAACAGCAAAGGTGTATTGTTATTAATTAGAAGTGTGGGGAAGATACGGATACTGACCAGCTTACTTTCAAGTTCTTAAGGAAAGGAAAACATGTTTGGACTGGAAAACTTCCATGCTTTCGTATAGATGAGCATAGGCTTATTAACAACCCTAAATTTAAACAACACTCTCCTCCCCCATGCACAGAAATAATACAAGTACTATACCTGCTTGGGTCACCTTTACTGATTATTTTGTTTGTTTGTTTATTTGCATTTTTATATTTTTATTTGCAAACTGTTACTTATGTTCTTAAGGAGAGAGAAGAAAAAAGAAAAAAAAAGCCTGGCAAACAACAAAAATTAGCAGTAACACTTTTCTCCAAAAGCTACCAAATGCTCTTGGGGGGAAACGTCTTTGTTGCGTTGTATTCTGCTTCAAGGGCAGTAACCTTGGCAAACATCAATAATAGTAATAATCTGAAATTCAGAATTTAGTGGGGTTTTTTGTTTAAGAAAGTGGTGCCTCAGTTTACATAAGCTGCAATAATGAAAATATTTACTTTAAAACTGCAAAACGCATTTGCTAAATTTTGGAAATGGTATATTGGAAAACATAAGGTTTAAATTTAAGCATAGATGACCCCTCATATCTGCACATGCAAACATGTGGTTAACCTCCTGTGTTAGAAGATAAGCGTGTGAGCAAATGTTTTGAGGATTGGGATGTAAATATGTAGTTCCACATAGGTATAACGTATACTCATTTATGTACAACACCTGAAATTCTTCCTGTTCAGTTTCCAGTTAATTCAGTCTTGAATTCACTGGAACATTGCAGTTGTTAACTGCAGTTCATTTACTGTGGTTTATTTGGATGTGCCATAAGGTAAATTCGTACTTGTTGCTTATTCTGAAAATTATTACTATAAGTTATGCAACACAACTAAGGTATTAAGTCACAGCTCGGGCTTGTTGCCCATCATGAACACATGTGCTAATAGTTATGGGAAAGATAACAATTCAGAGCAGCTTTAAGAACTTCAGAAAAGTGCTGAAAAACCGCTTTCCATATTTTTCTTATTGTGTTCTGTTCTCAATTCTTTTGTATAAACTGTTTTCCCTGTACAATTTTAATTAGATTGCTGTTTAGAGGTTAAATTGCATTTTGGGCTAAAAGCCAGAAACCGTATCAGAATAACAGATTTCAGAAATACTTTTCATGTGTTGAAAATGAAATTAAGTAATTTGAGATTTGCAGTGGGATTTGGGGATTTATTTAGTAAGATTGTTTTAAATGTGTGCAAGGGGGCATGCTCAGAAACGGGCACCATTGTAGGGTGCAGTTTTAAAATGGGAAGCCCTTCCCCTTTAGTCTGTTGTTATTCTTTATTGTAAAATAGCACCTCTGATATTTTTTTGACCCCAGATATATTTTTCAACACAGGACTCATGCATGTTAATTGTACTCTTAAGTCATCAAATCATTTATTTTATCTTACCATATCTTTATCTATAGCTTCTCCTCTTATGGGTGCCCAAAGTTTTCCTAATCTGACTACAACTGGTACCACATCAACAGTGACCATGTCTACATCCAGTGTTACTAGCAGCAGCAATGTAGCTACCGCAACTACAGTTTTATCTGTTGGTCAGTCGCTTAGTAATACTCTAACTACTAGCCTAACATCAACATCTAGTGAGAGCGATACAGGTCAGGAGGCAGAATATTCTTTATATGGTAAGTTTCATTTTTCAATGAACCTAAGCAGACTTCCCATTAATGATTTTATTTTTTGTCCTTTTCTCCCGTTGTTATGATTTTCTCATGTAGTAGTTTATTTACTGAAAAGCATTTGAAAGTTGAGCTCTTCGTGTGTTACTAGTTCTGTAAGACAGTCAGTAAAATAATGTTAAAATAGTAGTATTTCCTTGCTTTCAGGTCTTTATTTTTCAGCAGTTTATATCCATCGTTATTATCACTCAATCTTTTCCTTATGCAGATGATGTAGTATCTAATGTAGTTTGCATATGAACCTCTAATGAAAACGTGATTTCTCAGTTGTTGTATAGGCACGATACATGCTCAGTGTCAGGTACCTTGTGTTACTCAGTGATTTAAATAGGGTATGATGTTCCAGGTAACTCAATACCATAACAGTAATTGCAAATAATTGGAAAGAACACAGAAATGAAAAGGACTTGGAGAATGGAATTACATATTTTGAGGAAGAAAATCCAGAGTTCTGTGGCTGCGATACTCTAGAAACAGGCAGAATTGAATTGCAGGATATGAATAGCATGAAGGAAAATTTAGTTAACTAGATTGATCATATCTAAGGATTAAGTTGATGAAAAGAAGTCAAGAAAAACCTAAGCTAGATATGGGAGAGTACTTCTTAATATAAAGTTTTTTGGGTTGTGAGATTTTCTTGGAAGAGAAGATACCTGATTTGTTTAGAATCTGATCGTGTTCTATTTTGTTGCCTCTCCTAAAGCCTATTGAAATTACTTGAAAAATACCTGGTAATTTCTTTCAATGGATATTGGAATTGAGCTGCTTGAAGGGAGCCCATGTGTAAATATGCCATCTCCCTTTGTTCTTCTAAGTCTCGTTTAATATTTTGATTGTGTGAACAAAAAACCCCAAAAAATTAAAAAATATATTAAAATATCATGAACAAGTGGGCAAATAAAGTTACCTTAAAGTTTCTGTTGAGGCACTGGCAACAATTCAAAAGATGCTTGGGTGGTACCGATGGTTTAGATGTGTAGAGAAAAATGTAAAAGTTCAAAGATTCATCCTAGTCCGTGCTGGATTGCTGTGAACTTGCTTTCTGGCTTTGATGGGTTGGTTTTTAAGTTTTAGTACTAGGTGGCAGAAATTGAGCTTTATACCTCTCTTCAGTTTCTTGTTACAGAAAGCAGTTACCAATTGAATCTTGGAAAATACCACTTGAAGAAGTTTATTTTAAATGCCCATTACATCTTAATTTAAGGCCTAAACCACACATTCTTAGTGGAAATTACATGGCTCACCTGCTTTTTAAGTTAAATAAACATAGAATCAGACAGTGTATGTTTGTCTATCATTTTTTCCACAATCTTTTGTAATATAAAAGTGTAATTCTAAAGTGATATAAGCAAACATGAAACTGATCACTCTTGCTGGTCACTCTTAATTATACAAGTGTTAAGTATTTCTTTTGTCAGGTGTATGCTTTTTTCACAGCTTTCGCTCTTATTGTGCCATAAGCAATGTTTTAGTTCTGTTTTTCTTGTTTAAGTTAGATTTGTTATTTCACTGTTCTCAACACTCCTGTTCTTTAATTTTCAAAATTTTGCTTAAAAAGTTGTTCTTTTTGTTCTGTATGTAAATATTTATGTGTATTATAGATTTTCTTGATAGCTGCCGGGCTAGTACTCTGTTGGCAGAGTTAGATGATGATGAGGATCTACCTGAACCAGATGAAGAAGATGATGAAAATGAAGATGATAATCAAGAAGATCAAGAATACGAGGAAGTTATGGTACAGTATAATTAGCATAGATAATCTCTTAGTTGCCTATAATATAAATCCATAGATTTTTTTTTTTTAGCAATATGAGGTCCTAATTAGAACAAACTTATTTAGATTTCAGACGAATAATTTGGAATACCTATCTATAAAGACTCAAAATGCCAAAGTTAAAATCACATTATAGTTTTCATGAGCTGCAAACTAAATCTTACTTAATGAAGACAATTCATTGTCCCTTTTCCACATTCTTGCATATATTTTGAGTATCAAGAAGGCTGTTTTCTCATGCGTTCAAATAAGCATGATAAAACTGCAAGTCTTTGGAAGATAGGACAGCTAACAGGGTGGTTCCCTTTCTGTGCAAATTTGATTATACCACTTTCAACATATGTTCCAGAGAAGAGCATATTTTGAACATCAGTGTACCTTGAGACCTCATAGATCAGAACCAACATCTTAAAACCAGCTTTGGCCACAAGTTAACAGACAGTGGAAATGATCAGTCATTAGTCACTAGTTCAGTGGCTGATGAAATGGTGTAACTTTGTGGGCATGTTGCTGAATTTAATACTGTATGCAGTAAGAATACAATTCTGGGATGTGTTTTAACTGTAGGCCTGCATGGAGCAAACTAATAATTTAAGTATGTCAGAGGAAATATCTCTCTTTTTTTCTTTTCATTTGAAAAAACAAACAGAAAAGCAAGACAAAATCTAGCAGGTTAATCCACATGGGTCTTACCTACATTACTGTTAGTTCTGGCCTTTCTTTTGGTTCTTTAGTGGTGTGACGCGTTCTTCCTCTTCTACCACCATTGAAGTGTTCAGAATAGGTGTTGCTAGGTCTAAGTGGAAAAGTAGAAGATGATAATTTAATGTTTACTACATAAATGTATATATTGTTTTATGGAACTATAGAAACTTCCTCTTGTAATTAATATGCACAATTTTTAGTCTTTTGAACCAGAATATTTAACGTTTTGTCCTACTGTGATTTTGCTTTTAATAGAAACTCAAGTACATATCTGAATATTTTGTTATTTCATGTTCTGCACAGATAAGAAGTGAGGAATGTAAAAGCCAGTACTCCTTAAATGGATCCATAGTGCAAACAATAACCTTAGGTTGTTGATGTCTCTTCAGAGATTATTAAAGGGAGTTACTATTATTGCTCATGAGAAAAAGCAGAAATACTTAATTAGTCTTTGTTTGCGGTCACACAGCAGGAGTCAGATCTGGAAAAGAAAGCTTTCCTTTTGTGGGTTCCATTCCTGTTCCATCAGATATTCTGTGTCATTCTTCTCAATGAGGAGTTGAACAGATTCAAAGCTTGTTGTAAAAAGTCATAAGCAATTAGTACTTCCTAAGGCTTATCGAAAATTAGTTTTCTTCCCACCATAATAGTTCCAGTATTTTGGTGTTTGATTTAATATCTGGGTAAAATATGCATACATTATATACCAATATATGTATACCCTTCCAAAAAAATACTTCTTGCTTTCAGAAAATGACACCATTGATTATTATTTGAATTTTCAATATTCCAAAGTTTGTATACACAAAGTACCTACATCAGTTTTGCTGGTCTATAGTACTCTGTATTTCCTTATGTTCTGGTACTTCATGGAAATTTCCATTCTTTCAAGAAGTTGTAAATGGACCTGTTGTAAGGGTAGCTCATTTATGTTGATTTCTGCATGTCTGTGGTTTTGATAATTCTTTGATTCCTGCTTGACCAGTTAAGTGTAACTGATGCTGTTATGTGCCAGCTTTGATATCTTTTGTATCAATTTTAGTTTACGTGGCTGCTATGTTCCCTAGTTAACTTTTGAATTTTTGATCCAATGGTTCTTTGTAACAGAATCGAAAAAAATACTTTTATTTATTTAGGAAGAAGAGGAGTATGAAACCAAAGGAGGCCGGAGGAGAACGTGGGATGATGATTATGTGTTGAAAAGGCAGTTTTCTGCTCTGGTTCCTGCTTTTGACCCAAGACCTGGTCGTACTAATGTTCAGCAGACAACTGACCTAGAAATCCCTCCACCAGGTCTGCTGACAAGATCCTTGATACGTCTTTAGGGTGGAGACTCACTGTTAAGGCCCCACTCTCCTATCACTAGTAACCAGTGCAATATGCTGTCGTGGCTGTGTGGGTTTCTTCGTTTGAATGAGACATTCATCTGCCTCTGCAGGTTGAAGCATTATTAGGGGAACAGTAAATTAAGTGCTGTGTAAAATAAGCATACTCATGAATTTAACTTGGATTAGTGTTAAATCTCTCACTGTGTCCTTTTCCACCTGCAAGGAATAATCTCTGCTGAGCCACACAGATTAGCTTTGATTGGAGAGGCCTTGCTGAAACAGCCCAAAGCAGAGGCGAGGGGAAAGCTATGAGCAACGGAGCCGGCTGTATGAGCAGCAGCACAGCACCTGACCCTGCTCCTTAATTCATTCTTATTTTAGCAGCCTGGCTGTGGTCAGGGCTCATTACAGAAAGGACTGTGTAGGTTTAGCTTGTGTGGAAACGAGCCATTGTTGATTTTGATAAAATGAACCGAGTTAATACAACAGGAATACATTGTGTATGAAAAGAAGAATGCAGGTGCTGTGACAATGTTAAAGGAGATACTGCCAAGACGTAAGCATTAATGTGGATTTCAAAAACTCCTGTTAGCTTTGCGTGTATGAAGAAGTTGTGCAGTTGCAGCCCTTAGATAAAGTTCATCATTGAAGCTCAGTGTCTTTGGCACGTGTGCAGGAAGCTGTCACACTTCAGTATTGAGCCACTTTGTTGTGTTGAAGCCAAATCCTTGTGTGTTAACATCATCTCAAATGATTTTTTCATGTGCAGGTACCCCTCATTCAGAACTCTTGGAAGAGGTTGAGTGCATGCCTTCCCCACGTTTAGCACTCACCTTGAAAGTTTCAGGACTTGGAACAACTCGAGAAGTTGAACTGCCCCTAACAAACTTTCGATCTACCATTTTTTACTATGTACAGAAATTGCTACAGCTTTCCTGTAATGGCAATGTGAAATCTGACAAACTGAGACGGATCTGGGAGCCAACATACACGTAAGCTCTGAAGTTTGTTATTCTCTACAAGGAACACTGTGACCCACCGTTAGGAAATGGGTGTGAAACAATTTGAAGTTTTTCTTCCTCCTCTGTAGGAAGCAATGCTGGAATTAGTTTTTCTTGCCTTTATGTCAGGATGCTCTTCCTAGTTTTAAAGCTATTGCTGTGACAACAAAACAAAAAAGTCATAACCTCTAATGCTCAACTGCGATTTGTTAAGAATATTTCAAAAGTCAAGCAATTGACCAAGAGAGCAGAATTTGGTCTACTTAGGAATCTACTTGGAAGAATCCAATGGGGATATAATCCTAGAGAGAAGAGAGGTCCAGGAGAGGTGATTTGATTTTTTTTTTTTTTTTCCCAAGGATCAGTTCCTTTGCACTGAGTAACAGTCCGTTCCAACGTGTGGGAAAGCAGGCAGAGTCAGTAGGAGACCTGTGTGGATGAACAAGAAACTCCCAGAAAAGTCAAAACATAGAAAGGAAGCATGCAAGAGGTGGAAGAAGGGCCAAGTGACCCAGGGGGAATACAGAGACATTGTTCCAGCGTGAAGGTTTGGGGTTAGGAAAGCCAAAGCCCATCTTGAGTTCAGTGTGGTGGGGGTTGGGAAGGGCAAAAGGTTAGAGAACACTTACAGAAACAGGACTTACAATCCTGACTACATCCTGTGGGATGCACTCACAAGAGCCGGCCACTCTTGTTTATCTTTGAAAGGTCATGATGACTGGGAGACGTTTGGTCTAGGGAACTACAGACTGGTCACTGTCTCCTTTGTCCCTGGAAAGGTGATAGAAGTAGTCCTGGAAATCAGTTTCAAACAATGAAGGACAAGAAGGTGATTGGGAGTAGGCATGGATTTATGAAGCAGAAATCATTCTTAACCAATCTCATAGCTGTCTGTGGTGACTAGCTCAGCAGATGAGGAGAAAACAGCAGATGTTACTTTCTTCACCAAGACTTTTAGTGCTTTCTCCCTGCTTGACAAACTAGTGAAGTATTGACTATATGGTGTCTGACAAGTGTCTGAAACACCAGGCTCAGATGGTTGTGATCATTGGTATGAAGTCCAGCTGGGCTGGTCATTAGGGCTGTACCCCAAAAGGGTCGATAGAGGGTCCAGTACTGTTTAACACCTACATTAATGAACTGTACAGTAGGACAGAGCAGACCCGCAGCAAACCTGCAGACAAACGAAACTGGGTGGAATCATTGTTGCACAGGATGGTTGTGCTGCCATTCTGAGAGACCTCATCAGGCTGGAGAGATGGGCTGATGGGAGCTTTGTGAAATCCCACAAAGGGAAATGCAAAGTCTAGCAGCTGGGGAGAAATAACTGCGTGTGCTGGTGCAGGCTGGGGGGCAGCTGCTTAGAAAGCAACTTGATGGAAAAAGACCCTGAGGGTCCTGGTGGACATAAAGTTGAACACAAGCCGGCTGCACACTCTGGCAGCAAGGATGCATCTTGGGCTGCATTAGGAAGGGCATTGCCAGCAGGTGGAGGGTGGTGATCCTTCCCCTTGACGCAGAAGTGGTGAGACGCATCTGGAGTGCTGGGTCCAGTTCAGGCCGCCTCAGCACAGGAGGGACGTAGACACTGGAGTCAGTCTAGCAAAGGGCCGCTGGGGCGATCAAAGGGCTTAAAGCATCTGCCAAACAAAGAGGGTCTGAGAGATCTGGGACTGTTTAGCCTGGAGAAAAATGGCTCCTGGGATCTTACCAACATGTATGAATACCTGAGGTGAGAAGATAAGGAAGACAGAGCGTAGACTCTTCTTTTAAAGAACAAGACGAAAATGTCTGAAACTGAAATACGGGAAATTCAGTTTAAACATAAGGTGTGAGATCTAGGTCTAGGAATCCAGAGGTCCCTTCCAGCCTCAACTATTCTCTCTACTCTAATTTGACCTTACTTGCTTTATGGTAAAGGAAGACTATATGATTGTGTGTATTTTCCATTTACTGTACCAATGTCATTTCTGTCAGACTAGAAAAATAACCCATCTGAAGGCAAGAACTACAGCACGGTGGCTGCTTTTTTTTTTAAACTTCATATTTCAGATTTCAGCAGCATTCTTGCTTTGCACCTATTTTCTGAGTTGCCTTGTGCCAAAAATTGAGTGCTGTAACAAAATTATTTTCTATATCATGAAGCTTAAATACGAGTTTAAGAACTTTGCTGCATCAGGGTATCCAAGATGTTCTCTGGAGCTGTTGGTTTATGTCACGTTATCTAAATGTGGTTGATATCTAACAAGTCAATGTATATAACTTCAGAATTTAGAGGATGTGGTCTGAGTATGATATATTAACTCATTGTTTTGATATCTAGAATCATGTACAGAGAAATGAAGGATTCTGATAAAGAGAAAGAAAGTGGAAAAATGGTAAGACTTACTTCTGTGCCTTTGTGTATGCTTTTATGGCTGTTTAAACCAATCTTATTGCAGTTTTTGAAATGCTACATTAAAAAAACTAACAGTTTTCAATGACTCAAAGGATATGAGTGAGTATATTTGTAAATGCATGCTCCTTTAAAAAAGGCAATGTGTAATGCATGTGAAAACTGGAAGACTTTACAATCAGGAAAAACCAACCCTTGGTGGTTCCTGTTGTAGGGTTGCTGGTCAGTAGAGCATGTGGAGCAGTACCTTGGCACTGACGAATTACCAAAGAATGACTTGATAACCTACCTGCAGAAGAATGCAGACTCAGCTTTCCTGCGCCACTGGAAATTAACCGGCACTAATAAAAGTATTAGGAAAAACAGAAATTGTTCCCAGCTCATAGCTGCATACAAGGTATATATCTGCATCCCAACTTTCTTATTATGAATGGCTGTGTGCTTTGTTTTGCAGCTTTTAAGATTCTTGTGGAGGATGGATCTGACATGGATAGGGAAGTTGAATGTTCACATGCCAATGTCAAGTTTAGTCTTTGCTGCTGCTTTTTTTAATGTCTTCTGTTAAATATAGTCATGTCAAAACACATTTGAATCATGATTTGAACCACCCAGAATTTAACTAAGTGTTCAGCTTAAACACAGAAGCTTTCATATCATTAGCGTGGAGCGCACAGTCCTAAAGAGAATAAAAACCATGAAGTTTTCATTCTTAATGGTTTGGGTTTTTTTACAGGATTTTTGTGAACATGGATCAAAATCTGGATTAAGTCAAGGGGCCATTTCTACTCTTCAAAATTCTGATATCCTTAGTTTGGCAAAGGAGCAACCTCAGGCCAAAGCTGGTAGTGGGCAGAACTCCTGTGGAGTAGAAGATGTTTTGCAGTTACTTCGCATTTTGTATATAGTTGCCAGTGACCCTTACACAGCACGAACTTCTCAAGAAGGTCAGTTAGTTACTCAGCAGAGCTTCCTAAGTGTTTTAATGAAAACAAAATAAAGGAAAGAATTTTCTCTTGATATTTTCAGAAGGAGATGAGCATCCTCAGTTTAACTTTCCGCCAGATGAATTCACGAGCAAAAAAATTACTACAAAAATTCTGCAACAGATCGAGGTATTGTATTAATGCATTATGCACAATGTATATGTGTGATGCTGTTTTTAAGACTCTGTTGTACTCTTCCATACTCCCACTGTTTGAAATTACTAGGGTTTTTGCCATTTTGACTTCTGAATTGTTTCTTACATTATTAACTTCCTTGTATTGTGGACTAGTAAATTCTGGTAAGAACAGGCTAGTCTGAATAAAAACATAGCACACACAAAAAAAAAGTTGTGGGGGAATTGTATCTTTTGAGGTTATAAAGAATAATTTTTTTTCTGCACCAAACATTAATGTCATCATGCCCTGTATGTATGTCTGCCTGATAATACTGTGACAAAGGTGATTTAATTGTCTTAGGGTTCACAGACATGTCATTGGTTATAAATTCCACATAAAGCTTGCAAAAATAGCATTTAGAAAACATGTTGCTGGCAGCAGGTCAGTTAAGTGTGTTAACAGGAAAAATGTAAGATGTAGTTCTTAATGAACTACATTTTCTTTAGCAAAAATTTAAAGATGAAGATTCTTGACTTGCTTGGCTCTTACATGGTTTTTAAGTTTGGGTTTGGTGGTTTTTTTTATTAGAATTAGATTGCTCTAATTATTGATTTTACAAAAGAGTTTAATTTTTCATTTTCTTTTAAAGGCTATTCAGGCACCCTGGCAATAGCTTTCAAATGATAATTTCTGCAGACTTCTTCTATTATACTTGTATTTTAGAAGGGCCTGTAGGAATATTTCAGTGGGGATCATTGTTACTCCCACCAAGTTTCTTTCCTGTTTTCTGTTACTGAGGAGGTGGTATCTAATCACCGTGGGGCCAAACGCAGAAGGAATTCTCGAGTAGTACATATCCCAGGGATTTACTACAGCTTTTAGTGTGCTCCTGCCACAGTTTGTGTCCACTCTGTGGTCCCAGAAACCTGTGGCATTTAAAAGGAGGCAAAAAGAAAAGTGGAAGTTGCTGAGTCAGAAGAAACTCTGCACTTGAGTGTATTTGGGTGTATGTACTTGGCTACAAATGTGTTGGGACAACATGAATTTAGTCTTAGAAAACACTTCTCTTTTTTTATTTCCCCCCCCCCCCTTCCCTTGCATGAAACTGCAGGAACCCTTGGCGCTGGCAAGTGGTGCTTTGCCAGACTGGTGTGAGCAGCTAACAAGCAAGTGTCCTTTCTTAATTCCATTTGAAACAAGACAGTTGTACTTCACATGCACAGCATTTGGAGCATCAAGGTAAGGGAAAGAAAGAAAAAAAAAGAATACCTTCAATATGGAATGATTTTAATAAATTGAGTTTTATAATTGCTAATTCACAGAAGGACCATATCCCAAAAAGGCAGATTTTCCTTGCCAAATGTGGAGATTTTAGATAGTAGGAAAAAAAGGGGAGAAGATGGAAAACTTCAGGTAGACTTTTGGATACTTGAAACGCTTCTTGTCCGTTGTGTTAGAGGTTTATGGTGAGCAGCCTACCTCCTGTTTGATATTCCTTTGAAGGAATTTCATTTTTCAACTTTAGCTGAAGGCTCAGTTCTGTACCTCTGGCTGGGTTGTTGTATCAGGCAGTAATTCAGCTGGGTTGCAGTTCATTGCCTAAAGGAGTAAGAAACAAAATAAAAACCATTCTGAAAATAAATGTGAATTCAACGTTTTTTGAAAATGTACACCGAAGCACATATCTCTTATTTTTTAATCGTTCCTACAATGGTTAGGTGATTGTTTTGGCTTTTTTGGTTTTAGTTCACTGGAGTCTTGACAAAATGGAACAAAAAGATGGTATTTTGAAAGTGAGCGTAAGCTGCTTAATGAAACTAACGAAACTAGACATTAAAACATTGAGGCATCCCTTCTAAAGTGTTTTGTTGCCTAGGAATCTGTAATATTTTGACTGCAGGAGTGATTTACCTTGAGGGGATATAGGTACTGCAAATGTTTTTACCAACTTACTTTTGTGTAATGTGGAGGATGAATTAGTTTTTGTGGATTTTCTCGGCTGGCTTTGTTTGCTTGTTTTCCAAAGAGGAAGAACAGTGTAGACAGTTGGAAAAATTACTACTGTCTCTAATACACAGTAGAAATGTCTCATGAAGAGTGTAAAATGAGGCATTTAAAAGGAAAGAAAAAAGTAGAGAAAACCCAGTATTGTCTTGCTAGACATTGATTTGAATCTTACTATGGAAAAATTGAACTTCTAGGGAAGAATGGTCCAGAAGACTGGACCGTGTCTGTTTGGGGTTTTTTGTGTGTTGTTTTTGCTTTGGAGAAAGGTAACGTGTTAGAGAAACTGTGTTTTAAAGAGAACCTTCAGAAACCATTGCATGGTATTTCCTTGGTAAGTCAAGAGTGTTCTTAAGCTCTTAAAACACTGGAGGTAGTTCTGAGAACTCCTATGCTCTTTTGGAACTCTGTGTGAGGACGCACGTGGGTGTGTACACCCTGTGTCTGTTGTGACCCTTGGCCATAGTTGCCAAGCAGCCAGCAGATGGTGTCTTGGTAGATGGTTTATTGCTGCACACATGACAAAACGTACAAGAATTTTGAACTTTGACTTTCTGTAAGTGCTGCTGTTAAAGGCGTCTGTTCCTCCTTCACTGGTATGACTGCACTTCAGCTTCCCTTCCGCATTTCCCTAGTAAGTGTCTAAGGAAGTGAACCTTGTTGTAAAATGTGGTCAGTGTACATCTTTACAGTGATGCTGGGGGATACAACTGCCTTGCAGTATATAATGGAAGTTGCAATAAGTGTCTATAAAACGTTTTGAGCATCTGTGATTAAAAAGTCCTGCAGTAAATGCTGCTTTCTGTTCGTTCCACTGTAATTTGAAAAGGCTACTAATTGAAGTGTGGCGAGTTGTGTGCTTTCCTGGGTGCTACATCAGAATCAATACATTCTGATTGACTCCATCAGAAGTTATGGCTGGCCCTTCATAGGATTTAAAAATTACTTAGTTTGCTAAACTCATGAAACCCGAAGCAGCCCATGATTTGGCATTTCAGATATTTCTGTGAAATACTTTGGTGTATAATTAAAAAAAATAAACTAGGAGGTTAATTAGTACTTCATAAGGTAACTTTTTCTTAGTGGCTGCTTTCACGTTTCTTGCTGATAGACATTGAAGTTTTAAACAACTGGGTTTTGGTTTTTTCCAGAGCAATCGTATGGCTGCAGAACAGGCGTGAAGCCACTGTTGAACGGACGAGGAGCACAAGCACAGTGCGGCGTGACGATCCAGGAGAATTCCGAGTGGGACGCCTCAAGCACGAAAGAGTGAAAGTTCCGCGAGGTGAATCCTTGATGGAATGGGCAGAGAATGTCATGCAGATTCATGCAGACAGAAAATCTGTTCTAGAGGTAAAGCACATCTGCCTGGCAGAGCGAGGTTAGATAGCCATTGCTAACATACTGCCAGGATATTGAATATCCTGTTCCATTATAGACTGAACGTGTCACTAGGATCCTCTTTTATTATTAACCTCATGTTTTTCTAGGTTGAGTTTTTAGGGGAGGAAGGAACAGGCCTGGGTCCTACCTTGGAATTTTATGCACTGGTGGCAGCAGAATTTCAGAGGACAGATTTGGGAGCTTGGCTTTGTGATGATGATTTTCCAGATGATGAGTCTCGTCAGGTATATTTCATTTTGTATTTTAAACTGGGTACTTGTGTCAAAGCAAGTGAGCTGGGTGTTCAGGGAGGGAAGAACACACGGTGAGTGAGCAGCCATTCATCATGCTCCACACCTCAGTTCCTTACCTCCTTCTCTTTTCGACAGAGGAGTAAGAAATTTAAGAGCACAGATGCATAATAAAATTCCCCTTTAGCACCATCAACTTTTTTGTGTCTCTCTCTCTCTTAAATCAGGTTGATATTGGTGGTGGATTGAAGCCCCCTGGCTACTACGTACAGAGATCGTGTGGACTCTTCACAGCACCATTCCCACAAGATAGTGATGAACTTGAAAGAATTACCAAACTCTTTCATTTCCTTGGAATTTTCTTGGCTAAATGCATTCAGGACAATAGACTTGTGGATTTACCCATTTCTAAGCCTTTTTTTAAACTCATGTGTATGGGGGATATTAAAAGTAACATGAGTAAGTTGATCTATGAATCGCGGGGTGACAGAGACTTGCACTGCACTGAAAGTCAGTCGGAGGCTTCTACGGAAGAAGGGCACGACTCCTTGTCAGTAGGAAGTCTGGAAGAAGACTCCAAATCAGAATTTATTCTTGATCCACCAAAACCTAAACCTCCTGCCTGGTTTAATGGGATTTTAACATGGGAAGACTTTGAATTAGTAAATCCACACAGAGCTAGGTTTCTAAAAGAAATTAAGGACCTTGCAATTAAAAGGCGTCAAATTTTAAGCAACAAAAGTCTGTCAGAAGATGAAAAGAACACAAAACTACAGGAATTGATGCTGAAGAATCCATCAGGTTCAGGGCCTCCACTTAGCATAGAAGATTTGGGGTAAGTGTTTTCATATTTATTTATAAATAGCCACAGAGTGTGGTGTTAAATATCAACACATTTAATTAGAAATTAAGATTTCTTCATGTTAAATAATATCGTTGCCAGGGGGATTCATTAGAGACGCAGCAAGATGCAGTTTGCCATCTGTAGCTATATGCCTGTTCCTTACTTTGAGGATTTTATCTTCTCACTCAGTTTCCTGATATTTAAACTGGAACGTGGCTGTGCTGAAATGCCATATGACTCTAGAAACACCCAAATACTTGTAAAAACCTTAAGAAAAGTGTGATTCGGTAACTTCTTTGCTATAACTATTGAAATGTATCAAGGTTTTTGGAGAGGCAGGTTGAAACTTCAGATTGTGTTAGCAGACATCCAGAAAACTTGTGTCAGGAGTCACCTTTTGTAGTTTTGAATTATTTCTTTTGAAACAACAGTTTGAAGTCGTTTTTCTCCATTAATATTATGGGTTTTTTGCTGAAATCAAGTTGTACCACAAGGATTGCGTAGTCATAGAGTCATAGAGTGGTTCGGGTTGGAAGGGACCTTTCAAGATCATTGAGCTGGCCCCCTGCCATGAACAGGGACGCCTCCCACCAGACCAGGTTGCTCAAAGCCCCCTCCAGCCTGGCCTTGAACCCCTCCAGCAGGAATTGCTGCTGGCCTTGTGGGCTGCCAGTGAAGGGCCCAAATGTCAACATGTTCAGTGGCTCCAGAACTGTTAGTGCTGGAAATTGGATGTAGAGGATTTTTTGAGTTTGTGAACTAAAGTAAAGAGTTTGAATAGTTTTGAAGCAGATAACTTGAAGGTATCAAACTCTGAAATCTGGACTTCATAACCCTTGAAAACAGTGGGTGAGTACCCACATGTGCACACCATTGATTTTTGGATCGTGTGTTATCTGTGTAGTCCATGACTAATTGTGGTCCTGTGCAGTGGTACCACTGTTCTTGTGAATACAAAATGATCCGCAAATAATGGTTTGAAATGTTGTGAGATACTTTTTTGGGGGGTGTGTGTGGTGGAGTTTATAAATCTGTGGTGTTTGCAAGAGCAGTAGCAGACTTGTTTCCACTTAGTAACTGTCTTTGTATTTTGAAGTCTAAATTTTCAGTTTTGCCCTTCGTCCAAAGTGTATGGGTTTACAGCTGTGGATCTCAAGCCGGGGGGTGAAGATGAGGTAAGGAAACAGCCTACCTTTGCAATTCAACCAGCACTTCACTGTTTACTGTCTCAGAGGTAACTGATGCAGAGTGAATTCTTACAGTGTTTCTCTCTTGCCTTTGCAGACTGTAACCATGGACAATGCAGAGGAGTACGTAGATCTCATGTTTGACTTCTGCATGCACACTGGTATACAGAAGCAGATGGAGGCATTCAGAGGTAACTGTAAATAATGTATATGCCATTAGGGGGACTAATCGAGGTTCAGGGTGTGCTGGTTTAAAGTGGTGGCATAGGCTGGCTTTCAAAAGCAAACTTCTGCCTTAATCTTGCAGTAGGTGAGATCCTCATTTCATACCTCCTTTACATTAGTTACACCATTTTTAATCTCAAAGAGGTTTCATTTAACTTAATTAAGAAACCGTTGATTGATTCTGGTTTGATTAAAATGCAGTTGAAATGCTGACAGTACTTTAGAAGCATTGGTTTTACTTATGTTTGTAACTCTTGTCTTGTGTAAATTGAAGATGGCTTCAACAGAGTCTTCCCAATGGAGAAGCTGAGTTCCTTCAGCCATGAAGAAGTTCAGATGATTCTTTGTGGAAATCAATCACCTTCTTGGGCAGCTGAGGATATCATCAATTATACTGAACCTAAACTGGGATATACACGAGACAGGTACTTATACTCTGAGTGGGTTTAAAAACAGTAGCTATAAAGTTAAGTGATGAAATGTCCAGAATATTCATTAGATGAAGACCCCGAATTGGATGGGATTGGTGGTCACGGAAGAGCACGAGATTGTTAAAGCTACATGAAATAACCATGTATGTTACAGCAGACAGGTTAGGAGGTACTTGGTGGTCTTGTGATGGGAGAGGAGTAAAAAAAAATTAAAATTCTAAGATGTGAACAACTGGTGGAAATGTAATGGCAACGGACATTATTCCTTATTTCTTTCTCTTCAAGTGTAATTAAAAAAAAATGCACTATGCAGGGAACAAATGTGTTGGTGATTGGCTGCCAGGAGGTGGTCTGGATGGTTTGGGGCTTGTTAGGTTTGGGCTTCATTGTTGTTTGTCAAAATTGCTTTGTTTGGTAGCAGCAACATCCAGATTCCATCCAGAAGTGTGTCAGTACAAGCGTGTTGGAGGATCCCAGTCAGTCAGAGATGCTTCCCCTGCCTGCGGGGCTGCAGCTGAGCTGCCAGCAGCTTCCTTGTGCCCCCGCCACCCCTGGGCTGGGACAGATGGACAGACAGATGATAGCAGGGCTGGCTGGAGGATTCCTTGAATATCTACTGTAGTCTGTTACATTTCTCCTATTTTTAATTATTTTTTTTACATGAGGGTCTTTTAAAAGGATAGAAAACAAATCACATATAAATGGAAGTGGCTTCACACTGCAGAAATGTAACAGGAGATGTTTTAAGGTGATAGTCAGTTAGATCCTTCTTGTAGGATAGGCCTCAGCTCTGTCTACTTCCCTACCCATTCATACACAAGATTCCCAAATAACACTCCAAGATAATAGAGAAAAGTTTTTATTTACCTACGTTTTTCTGTGTAATACTCAGCATGGAGATTAAAGAAATACTTTTCATAGAATCATAGAATGGTCAGAGTTGGAAGGGACCTTAAGGATCGAGTTCCAGCTCCCCTGCCATGGGCAGGGACACCTCCCACTAGAGCAGGTTGCCCAAATCCCTGGGGCTTTGAGGGTTTTTGTGGGGTTTATGATGTTTTGTTCCTGACACAAGAGTGACCAGGCACATTCATCCTACAGTGAATGCTTAGATGTGACTAAATCAAGAGGAATTAAAAAAGCCACTCTCTTGTAATGTTGTCCTAACTAATTGTTTTCATTCCTTTTAAGCCCTGGATTCCTTCGATTTGTGAGAGTCTTGTGTGGCATGTCTTCAGACGAAAGGAAGGCTTTTCTCCAGTTCACCACTGGTTGTTCAACACTCCCCCCAGGGGGACTGGCAAACCTGCATCCCCGCCTCACTGTTGTGCGCAAGGTAGGGGCTCTGCAGGCTGGCCCTCAGGGCAGCCAGCTTGGCTTTTGAGTGGAGTGGTTTGTTTCTACAGCCAGAAATAGCACTGCCTCTTTGCTTTGGTTCTTTTCTTTTTGGTTTGAGTTCATGCCGAGCTTTTGGTACTGACCCCTGTTTCAGGTGTGTTCTCTGACTTGGGTTTGAATAGAAAAGAATTCATGTAAATGTAAATTTAAGTCAGTCATAGAATCATAGAATGGTCAGAGTTGGAAGGGACCTTAAAGATCATCCAGTTCCAACCCCCCTGCCATGGGCAGGGACACCTCTCCCTACAGCAGGTTGCTCCAAGCCCCATCCAGCCTGGCCTTAAACACTTCCAGGGATGGGGCATCCACAGCTTCCCTGGGCAACCTGTTCCAGTGCCTCACCACCCTCACAGCAAAGAACTTCTTCCTAAGATCTCATCTAAATCTCCCCTCTTCCAATTTAAAACCATTCCCCCTCGTCCTGTCACTAGACTTCCTGACCAAGAGTCCCTCCCCAGCTCTCCTGGAGCTCCCTTCAGATCCTGGAAGGCTGCTCTCAGGTCTCCCCGGAGCCTTCTCTTCTCCAGGCTGAACAGCCCCAGCTCCCTCAGCCTGTCCTTAGCTTTCCTGATGCCGCTGCTTCTTGATGGCAGGAAATGCCAGGAATTAGAGGATCTCCCAACTTCTCGCTTCCCAAGCGAGTGCTGGGAACAACAGGGGTAAAAACCATTTGTTCTTCTCCTCAGGTTGATGCTACAGATGCGAGTTACCCCTCAGTGAACACGTGTGTGCACTACCTGAAGCTGCCCGAGTACTCCTCCGAGGAGATCATGAGGGAGCGCCTGCTGGCCGCCACCATGGAGAAAGGCTTCCACCTCAACTGAGCGGCGGCGCGGGGCAGCAGGAAAGTGGGTTTGGATACTAGCGAAGCCTCTTGTGTTTGTGTGCAAAAAGCAACAAAACAATATGATCGCCACGCTGTGCTCTGATGAGACTTTGCCTTTTTTTTCACCTGTGAGGCTTTAGGAACATGTGGAGTAAGTTCGTTAGCTGCTAATGACAACATAAACCCCTGTACCCACACAGCCAGCAAGGAATTGGCACAGAACACCGTGTGACGCTTCAAGGGCTTGCACAACTGGAAATTAAGGTGGTTCTGTTTGACTGTTCCAAAGAACAGATCATCAGATTTTCAGTGTTCACTGATACAAATTTCTAACAGTGTATTTGTGTAAAGTTTGTCATTTAATACCTTGTACACTACAGTTGCCATCACTGATCCCTGTTTTGCTGGCTTTAAGCTAACCGGTCAGAAACTTGCTTCCTTAAAACTTAGAGTTAATGGGCATCTCCAGCTTTTTCTTTTTTTTTAATGATGCCTGCACTATTGGAGTATTTTAGTGGGTTTTTGCATATAACCATGCACAACTTGGTTCTTTCTTTTTTTTTTTCTCTTTTTTTTCTTTCAAGTGGGAATATATTTTGATTTCTGAAATGCCCTGCTATAAAGATCAAATCCTTAAGTGTGTTTGTGCAGCTCAACAGTAAAGCTATTAAAAAACACTGGTTCCTAGTGCAAGGCACACTTAAAGCAAGTTTTACTTTTGGTTGTATTTTCTTTGTATATTATAAACATTTATTTAACTTGTTGCAGTTTGAAGTTTAAAAAAAAACCCACCACCATGTAAGCTCAAAAGTAATCATTAAAATGTTTGCAACATATCAAACTGTCTCCTGAACACATCATTGATCCTTCCTCTGTTATTAAACCTCCGTGCATGTTCTAAAGGATGTGCCACGCTTTTTTTCAAGGTTTAAAAGAACTCCCTGGCGATAATTGATCTCACAAGCTCATCTCTCTGCTCAGATCTTTGCAGAATCACACAGGGCAACTTTTTAAGAACTCGTCTGGCAGCGTAAGTGCGGGTGGTGATTCTGGGTGAGCTTCAGCGGCCCCGTCTGACCTGAGGTCACAGTTCCTCATCTGGAGTCCTCAACACAGAAAGGACATGGAACTGTTGGAACAGGTCCAGCGCAGGGCCACCAAGATGATCAGAGGGCTGGAGCACCTCTGCTGTGAGGACAGGCTGAGAGAGCTGGGGCTGTTCAGCCTGGAGAAGAGAAGGCTCCGGGGACACCTTGGAGCAGCCTTCCAGGATCTGAAGGGAGCTCCAGGAGAGCTGGGGAGGGACTCTTGGTCAGGAAGTCTAGTGACAGGACGAGGGGGAATGGTTTCAAATTGGAAGAGGGGAGATTTAGATGAGATCTTAGGAAGAAGTTCTTTGCTGTGAGGGTGGTGAGGCACTAGAAGAGGTTGCCCAGGGAAGTTGTGGATGCCCCATCCCTGGAAGTGTTTAAGGCCAGGCTGGATGTGGCTTTGAGCAACCTTCTCTAGGGAGAGGTGTTCCTGCCCATGTCAGGGGGGTTGGAACTTGATGATCTTTAAGGTCCCTTCCAACTCTAACCATTCTATGATTCTATGATTTTGGAATAAAAACTGGGGCTGATGCTGCAGCTGATGCAGCTTTTCTTGAGATGGAGCCACCTTCTTGGTTTCAGCGCATGGTGAGGTATTTAAAAGGTGGCTTACAGTAAGATAAAGCGAGATGCTGGGATGTCTTTAAAGGTATTTAAGTACTTGATGCTAGAAAAGGAAAACTATTATTGTAGCTGAATCTGCGTGCTGAAATTGTTCTGTGCCAGTTCTCTGGTTGGCTTGCACCGTTGCTGAGGGGGGGCTTGCCCTTGCCAAAAGATTCTGCCTCGCACATGTAAGCCAGGTTGGTGCCAGATTTCTTGTCCCAGCTTTATTCACAGGAGTTCACAGGCAGCCTCACTGCAACTTGCCCCAGCAGGAAGGTTTGTTTCGGACAACCTTGCACGTCTCATGTTCAACTTTTGTAAATGTTTTGATGGTGATGCATGAAGAAAATACACCAGAGAAAAAAGATAATCATAGAATCACAGAATGGTCAGAGTTGGAAGGGACCTTAAAGATCATCCAGTTCCAACCCCCCTGCCATGGGCAGGGACACCTCTCCCTAGAGCAGGTTGCTCCAAGCCCCATCCAGCCTGGCCTTAAACACTTCCAGGGATGGGGCATCAACAACTTCCCTGGGCAACCTGTTCCAGTGCCTCACCACCCTCACAGCAAAGAACTTCTTCCTAAGATCTCATCTAAATCTCCCCTCTTCCAATTTGAAACCATTCCCCCTCGTCCTGTCACTAGACTTCCTGACCCAGAGTCCCTCCCCAGCTCTCCTGGAGCTCCCTTCAGATCCTGGAAGGCTGCCCTCAGGTCTCCCCGCAGCCTTCTCTTCTCCAGGCTGAACAGCCCCAGCTCTCTCAGCCTGTCCTCACAGCAGAGCTGCTCCATCCCTCTGATCATCTTGGTGGCCCTGCGCTGGACCTGTTCCAACAGTTCCATGTCCTAATAATACACTGGAGGGCCAAAATAGGAAAGATTTTGTGTCATTTATGAAGCCAACACGATAAAAGACGATTGACTTTTTATTTGAATTATCTTTTATTCATGTTACAGTATTTCAGTGTCAAATGCTTACAGTTAAACAGTATGCATGCAGGAGTCCTAACTACAGCTGTACTGAAAGTTTTTACATTTCTTTTGTCGTTATGACTTCCATGGAAAAGGGAGTGATGCAGCTTTTTGATGAAGGCTGAAACTAGTTTAAAAGGTCATAAAAGTTACAGAACTTTAATTTAGAGTACCGGTGTAGGGTAATAAAAAAAGCCCACAAATTGGTGCTTAAAGGAAGCCCTGAAACTCAGTTTGAATTTATTAATTTGATGCCTTTTGTTTTCTCATAGCTGTGAGACTCCAGGTGACACCCAGCCGGTCACCTGCAAGTTCCCCTGGCTTTATCCCCAGCCAATTTAAAAAAATGGTGACTGTTCTAGAAAGATTTCCACTGCATCAATAAAGCTGCATCTGAATCTGCCAATGTGCCACTTCACGCTGAGCTGCAGCCTTCCTTCCCTTCAGTAGGGAGCGTGTAGGAAGGACAGAACTTTCCAGTCCCCCGAGTACTGCAGGAGGGGGTCTCTGATCCCAGGGGGCTGCTGGTGGCACGTGCCGGTGCCGGGTGATTCCATGGCCCTTTGTGAAACAGCTGCAGCCCCCCGGCCTGTGCCTAGCTGTCTGCCACCTTGTCCAGCACGTACAGAGGGGCAAGAATTCTGGTCCTGTTTGTTTCCACGATGCACCCATTCAGCACCATTTCGTCCAAAATGATGTGCACTCTGTCCAAATTGAACATGATCTAGAGACGCTTCAAGTTAAGGAGATTTTGAACAACATGAAGAGAATTCAGAGAAAACCTGAGGCACCTTAGTCTAGCAAAATAGGTATTTCTTAAGTTCTAGTTTATTTGGCTGTTTATTTTAAGAGAGTTAGGGAAGCAGTTTAACTGACACTTTTTCTCTGACCACAGGGATGTCAGAAGTTTGTAGTAGAGAAGCTGCACTCCCAGCAGGATCCCATCCTGGCAGACAGCCACAGAGCAGTGAAAGCGAGGTGAACTTGAACTTGGGAGTGGGTGGTTAATGTTACTGTCTGCCTGAGCCCCATGTACTGTGTGTTACTACAGAATCACTAATTTGCCAGAGATGGAAGACAGATCATCTAGAGACCACCCAGCCCAACCCCCCTGCTGAAGCAGGACTGCCCAGAGCACATCCCTCAGGGCTGCATCCAGGCAGGTCTTGAAGGTCTCCAGAGAAGGGGACTCCACACCCTCCCTGGGCAGCCTCTGCCAGGGCTCTGTCACCCTCACCAGAAAGAAGTTTATTCTCATATTCAAGTGGATCTTCCTGTGTCCCAACTTGTGCCCACTGCCCCTCGTCCTGTCACTGGGAACCACTGAAAAGAGTTCGGCTCCATCCTCCTTCAACTCACCCTTCAGATATTTTGAAGTGCTCATAAGGTCTCCTCTCAGCCTTCTCCAGGCTAAAGAGTCCCAGCTCTCTCAGCCCTTACTCATCAGGGAGATGCTCCAATCATGGGATAATAATCTTGAATGTGACAATGCAAATATTCTGCATTCCTTCTTAGAAAAGGAATTGTCAAATTCTTAAAATTTGATTCTCAAGCTTTCCTTACCTTAAGTTATAAACACAATTTGCTCTGCTTGCAATTAGCTTAAGAGGAATATGCTGATATGTAGAGTTGAGTCACTGATCGAGTAATAAATCTCATAAAGAAGAGCTGAAGTAAATAAATGGTTTTAAATACTTTCTAAAAATATTTATAAACTCTAATGTTGACCAAAATAACCTGAAACAACATGAATTTGTACAGTTGTGAGATTCAACATTTGTCCATAACCATGTCTGTCTCTCCACCGCATCCCTCTCAAAACATCCCCAAACCCAAGGGCAGCAGGCCTGATGCTGCATTGAGCGGCAGGTGTTGTGCCCACCTCAGTGTTTGGGCACCCACGGAACCACTCACTCAGTGGAAAAAAGACTCTGATGGTGCCATTTATCACCAGAACCTGGGCTGGAAACAGGCCCAGCAGAAGGAGGCTGTGTGGGTCCAGCTGCTGTAGCTGGCTGTGGGGCACACACCGAGGAGGAGTGTGCACAGCCCTTCCTCTGCCTTCCCCTCCCCTCCTGCTGTGCTTCAACCGGGCTCTTCGCTGGGCTCCACAGATCCGCTTTGCCTCCGCTTTGCTCCTCCTCGTTCCCACCTGTGTATTGAGACCTGCTGCAGCAGAGCTTGCAAGATACTTCACAATAACATCTAAATACATCTTCCAACACTTTTTTTTTTTCCCCAACTTTGATAAGAGTCTCTGGAGTGCCTTCTCTGCGCGTCGAGCTATATTTGACACTGGTCTGAGCTCAGGAGCTGGTCTGGTTTTGCTCTAGTCCTTCTATTTCTGTTCGTGGTTTCCATTCTGACCAGCAGACTTGCACGTGCCAGGTTTTTGAGGGCATCAAGGTTTTCCTCTGCTCAGCATCATGAAGCCTGTCTTCTGTTTTTTAAACACGGTCAAGCATTTAAGAGGATTGCTCTGCCTCAGGAGCTCCAGTGGCTGTAGCTACAGCAGGCTGTGGCTCTGCCGGGGAGCAGGAACAGCGGGAGCGTGGGGCTGCAGCTGCCAACGGCCATGGATTTGTATGTGTGCTCCATCCTCCAGAGTGAACGCAAGCGGTGGGAAGCCGGTCCCTTAAACCTCATGAAAGCTCATGAAAGTGAACCATCTTACGTCTAAACTCGAGATAGATTTAAGTTAAGTAACACTAAACATCCCACATGCCCAGTTTATTTAGCTTTGAGAAGGGAATTCCTTCATCTGAGTTAGGTGCTTTATTTTCCCTGTGCTGAGCGGTAAGTGTCAGACCTCTCACGATTCAGAGGTCCTAGAGAATTGAGGCTGAAGGCAGTACTTAGGAATGCAGAGAGGGATTTTTTTTCTGTGACACTTTTTCTCGGATTTGGAAGCCTAAGTCATTACTTCAGATAACGAAGACTGGCTCGATCTCTTCTTTTTAAATGTTACAGTAGAAATATTGCCTGCCTGAAACCTGTAGAGGACAGAGGCTGAGCCTGTCCTCAGCCTGGGGGGTTCCCAGCTCACCTCTCCCTGTGGGCAAGCCTGGCTGAGCTGGTAGCAGCTGCAGCTCCTGAAGGCTCTGCTGCTGTCTGTACAAGTGCTGGAGTTCGATGGTCAAGCTTCTCTGCTGGCTGGGCTGAAGTTTTGACCCTGTCTTGGTGATTGCTTCTGGTGCGTACATCCAAGTAAGGAGGGGGCACGGGGGATTTCACGTCAGCTTTGCCTGTGACCTCCCTTCTATCAGATGAAGAAGTTTGAAGTTGCTCAGGCTGAACTGTGGGATGAACCTGTCCGTTCGAGCTGAGGAGAATCCATCCAGCAGGCTGTCGCTGCTCTGCCCTTGCAAACTGTTCCGGGTGCTCCAGGCTGAGCTCAGTGCCACTGGCTGTTTGTGCTGGAGGGGAAACAACTGCCTCGCTGCTCCAACAACTGATTCTGCCTGACTGAGAGCACAGAGTGCCCAGCCACGCGGAGGAGCGGAACCCAGCTCCCAAATAACTTCACTCCTAGTTACTGTTATGTGAGGGACAGTAAGTAGAGCTGTCAACAGGATCTGTGGTTCATCAGATAACTTCTAATTTGCTGGCCTAAATCTAACCATCTAATTTTAAATACCAGGCTTCTTCCTCAGCCTACTTTAGGCCTGAATTGCTTCTAAAAATCAGGCTCGTGCTTTTCTTTACCGAGGAGCAGTATTGTCCTTAAAACTGCCACAGGCTCCCTTTCTGTGGTTCCAGAGACAAAGGCAGTTGTTTTACTTCGCTCGGTGGATTAAAGACTCGAGATAAATCTCTTCCTGTGGTATACTTTACAAGTAAATCAGTCTTTGCAGAAATATTTTTACCTGAGAAGTTAGGATTTATTTATCCCAGCAATGTGAGAATTTTTAGGAAGACAGCTCTTCTGCTGCTGGTTAGTTCACCTCTGGCGCTGCTCTGTGTAGGGGGAGGGGATCTGTTACCGAAGTTAGGTCACATTCCATTCAGGTTTCAACAAGCAAAAAAGCCAACTCTTCCTGACTTCTAATTTTCACACTCTGCCTCTGATTCATAGTGCTCTAGTTCCCACAGCGGAGCAAGGGCTCCCACCTGGCCAGGCTCTCCTCTTCCTTTGAGAGTCCCAAGGATCTAAAACGCAGAAGACTCAGTCAACCAGAATCAGTGACGATGCAGCAACTTGTCACTCCCACCTTATTTTTCTGCATCACCTTGTTTAAGAAAACGTTTAAACACACTTAGCACTGCTTTTTTCCCTTGCTGCATTTCCCTAAAGAGCTGACACCGTGTCAAAGGAAAACTGCACCCACACCAGTAAGTATCTCGCAGCTGCTCCACTCCAACCCCACACGGTTAAATGAGCCATCGCTTCCCCTGCAGGGCCAGTCCAGGCTATTTCAAAACTGGGTTGCTCCGTTACAGAAAACAGTGGTTATTTCTGTCCATCTGTAACCCGTTAGTNGAGGTGCTCCATCCCTCTGATCATCTTGGTGGCCCTGCGCTGGACCTGTTCCAACAGTTCCATGTCCTTTCTATGTTGAGGACTCCAGAGCTGGACACAGGACTCCAGGTGGGGTCTCACAAGCGCAGAGTAGAGGGGGAGAATCCCCTCCCTGGCCCTGCTGCTCACACTTCTAATACTAATATGATTCCAGAAAGATCTATCATCTTGGTTTTGGAAGGTCCCAAAGCATTCTTTAACCCTATACCCTCAACCTAATGGCCCGACTTCCTTTTTTGCTTCCCTCCCCACCTCCCTTTACCAAGCTGCTCTTGGCAAACAGGCTGCAGAGGGAGCAGCCTTGGCTTTTTTCCGCTTCCTCTCGCCAAGTCCCATGACCATGCTCTGCAGTTACACCTCCTCATACGCCTACCACACAGCCACCCAGGGAGGGATCCGTGCCGCTGCGCCTCGCTGAGGCTCATCCTCCCCCCTGTCAGTCGTTTGGCAAGCCACCCCAGGTTTCAGGGTTTAAAGCCCTCCAGTCCTGAATCCACACCCAGCTGAAAAGCAGGAAAGCAAACCAGTTGGAGCAACCGGAACAGGAAAAAGCTATATTGGGTGTGTGCACTGCCCTGTGCTCCACCCAGAGCCGTCATTTACGGTCCTGCTTCCAGTAAGAAGCTGGGCTGCCCACAATAAAAGGATTAAGGGACTTTCACTAGATTCATGCAGAGGCTAACAGGGACTTTCATCAAGCGTGTAGATGCAAACATGTGCTAATCTCTGCAGCTGTAATAAAAGTTTTCAGAGAAGCCAACTAGGAAATACCCTTGTTTTGACACCAAGTTGTCAGCCTGGGCAAAAGCTGAGCCCTCCTACTGCCTCTGGCTCACAGATCCAGCCGGCGTTGCTGTGGCTCGTGCCTTGCAGCACAGGTAAAGGGCACCCATTGCAACTGGTATCTAAATGTTATGCTGGTTTTTGGTAATTGCAGGGGCTGTGCTCATTAAGGACATTAATGGTACTTTCACAAAGCGGTTTTACAGCACATACAAGAGGTCAATGCAACACAGGCTCCTGTTTCCTTCCCCTAAATATTATACAGGCAGATAGTTAAGCAGGGGAGAGGGGAAGGAAAGGAAAAAGGCACATTTAGGACTTGCATGTAATAAGTAACTTCTTCATATAGAGACACTTTAGGATATCTCAAGGTTTTCCAGGCAAGTAATTAAGGGTGTGTACAGGCTTAGAAGATGATAAAGTGCAGCCAACACCTTGTGATCAGGTAACACGCCCAGGAGCACAAACACAAGCTTTGTAGATGACAGCACAGGTACTCACAGGGCAGATGGTTTGCTACTGAATATACAGCAGGACACAACCTTGATTTACATCCCGGACGTTCATCTTCAACTGAAGATTAGTTGGAGTTGCTTCTTTTTTTAAGCTAGAGTCACACATTGTGATTTTATCTTTGCTAACCTTTGCTGTAAGTATTTAGGCAAATTTTAGACACTGAAACACTTTTAATGCTTTCTGACCATTTCTTCCTCAAACGATTATGCTGACATTAAAGAGGAGACAAATGATGCCTTCGAGTTCTGTGATACTCTAGAACAACTAATCCTTACAGGCTTCCATTTTACCCACTTATTTTAAAGTACAAATGAACTGTCTCCTTACAAATTCTCAGAATAAACTCATCAATCAATTTTCTTGCTATGTAAATGTACTGTATTCCGAAAGCGTTATTCCACGGGGGATTGAGGAACAACAGTTTATTCACATGAAGCTTTCCCTGTATCAAAGCTTTTTATCTGTCCTAGGAGCAGCAGCAGCCAGTTGCAGTGCGATGTAATGGTTTTTTTGGGATCAAAACAACATTCTTCAAATGCTTGGTCTTAGAGCACCCTGTCGTCCCCCTCCCCTTCCCCCCCCCTCCCACAAGAGGAACGTAAGTATCTGTTTCTTCTGGAAGTTAATAATGTGTCTTCGAGCAAGCTTTGCTTCACCAGTACAAGGAACAGAAAACTCAACTTTTTATCATTTCAGAAACGCTCATGCTTACCAGCATGTCATTCCCTACAAAGCTGCTGTGGTAACACTTGCATTTTTAAAGTTCTTTTGTCATCATCACACCAAGAAAGCTCCTACATCATCCAAGCTGGAGTTTCAGAGCCACCAAAAATTCCACCTGCTTATTTTGTACCCAGAAGTGAGGCCCATCTCATACTATTAACACCTTAGGAAGCCACACCCCCGGGACAGTTTCAGCTCTTCTTCGTTCAACTAGCCCAACAACACAACTTACAGATATTCTAAAAACAAACCAAACAACTTTAGAAATGTTATGCCATTCTGTCATAGGTACCCCTAAGGATGTTACTGACTCTTGGAATGAAAGTGGATCTCCTATAATGGCTTAAATGCTTTACAATTCACACACAAAAAGCTTCTATAAAAACGGTGGCTACTCCAGAGTTAAAGATGGTACTTACCTGGCCAGTAGCTAATCAGTGTTCATCTGTGGAGCCTGCATGAGATAACTTTGCAGTTGTTTAGCATCACACACCTATGTTATATGCACGTGTACATATTACCTATCAGTCCTGCTGGGCAGGATTTAGACTGGACCCAGTCTCCACCTTGTGGCCAGGGTGCCTGTCCTGGCAGCTGGCTGCAGGCTGGGGCCAGGATGCCACTGCCCGGCCCAAATTCGGGTGTTTGGGCCTTACTAAAAGCTGGAGTCCCGCATTAGCAGGAGCTGTGTTGCCAGGATGACCGAGTCCTGAGCTGCAGCTGGGGAAGCTTTAGCAACTGGTGCAGGTGCCACAGGCTTAGCCTGGGCTCCAGGACCTCCGCAGCTGTGACGGTCCCAGCCTTTAGCTTTAACTGGGGTTTGCTCCGTGCATGAGTGAATAGAAAACATGATTATGATCTATTTTGCATGGGTTTTGGTCTCATGTGATTTCCTACTATTTTTTCCTGTTAGTAAACACTGCTTTTTACATAGAATAGCCACTATCACTTTTGAAACAAACTTCCCATGGATCTGTACACACACACACACACACAAAAATAGTGCAGAGACAGGAAATGGTGACAGTCACCCATCAGATATTCCACATGCCAAGATTCTGTACATACAACTTGGTGTTTGCTGTTAGAGGCCTTCAGACAGTACTTCCTCCATCAGATATTTTGCATTCAAGCTAACTGTACTGAATGTAAGAGTTAGCTTAAGACTATTTGGCAAAGGAAATGGTTTAATCCCAGGTGGAGGATATAATTTTACACACTGTGAAAAGCATATTGATGGATTGCACTGCATTAACATCTGTCTAAGACACTTGCACTCCATATCGTACGTTGTTCTTCTGGGCCAGCTATTCAAGCTGTTGTCAAAACCAAATACAACCCTGAAGATCCCACTTCTTCATCCTTACACCTCTGCTTTACATCTGAGGTTGAGGGGATCTCACTTCATTTCAACTACTTTACATATCCTCTCAACTTATGAAAAGCCACTTTTCCAAAATGGGAAGAGTTATTTTGTACATGTATAGAGATAAAATGGTTTGTTTTAAAAATTGTTCCTGAAATGTATAATACAGAAAAGTGCATTTCTGAACAAAAAAATTATGTATGTCATTCATATGTCACATGAGTTGAGAAGAGACGTATGAGACTTGAGCTTTTCCACAAGTATTTCCAGTGTTATCAAGCAAAACAGTAACGCACACTCTTGTTTTCCAAGTATTTATAGTCACACCCTCATGCAGATGAGACCCCTGTAGAAGGTGAATTCCTACAGGACTCATTCAGACACCCTATTGCACCCGTTGCAAACCTCAGTGTTGGCACATAAAGCAGCAGCCTCTCCTCTCTGACAGTGCAGAGGAGCACTGCCTGAGGAGCTTGCTGGCCAAGGAGCAGCCCTTCCCAGCTAGCAAAGGGGCTACTGGTGGAACTGTGAGCGTGTGACTAGAGGGAATTCCTCTTGATATGAAAACTATGACCAAAGGCACGCAGAATTTAGAATCACCAATGCTCCAAACAGCCTAAGATAATCGGGTACTCACAGACTCAAAGCACACCATGTGGAAATAGGGGACTGTTTTATGTGTAATTACTGAATAGGTCAGGTTAGTCCCTAATTCAGCAAAGTTCATACACAACTACACATAGTTCTAATCCTTAACTCTAACAACTGAACACAAAGAATGTAGCCATACAGTCACTCAAAGACCTGAAGAGACCCTTCACGCTGCAATTTCATTATCGCTCTTCTCTGAGTGAATTTAGGAGTGTTCCATCAGTACCACAGCATTGTGTGAATTTCAGGAAGGAAACACAGACAGTATATATGCACGTACATATACACACATCCAGATTTAAGTTCAGTAAATGAGACAGAGTTCCACCATGTAGCAAGCATTAAAATATTTACAAAACTGAAATTAATTATTTCCCTTTGGTTTGGGATTTTTTTTCTTTTCAATAAAGAAGAAAGAACAATTACAAGAAAAATCACGGAATATTTTTATGTTCTTCATATATTAAAGAAGGTAAATAAACTAAGTTACTCTTGATTCCAGGGTAGCAACCTGGCATTTCGGGTGTATAATTCAAATTCTTTCTACCCGTAAACCTGCACGTAACCAACAACAATCACAGACATAAGAATTGCTGGAGTAGAGCAAGCAGGCAGTGGGACTGGAAGAACTGAGGAGAAAGACTGTTTTGTGCTATGTTCTCTTCAAATTCAGTATTGTATTTATTTACTTGCTATTTGTGCTTAATTGTTTGCTTTCAGTTTTAGTTAATTTTCTAAATTATTTCAGTTAATACCCTGCAAATCATACACATGAAAATACAGCTGTGTAAGGGGAGGGGCGGGAAAAGAAAAACATATCTGTGGCAATGCCTAGTTTCCCAAATTTCTTCTTCCCGGGCCCTTCTCTCTTTCCATTTATATGGAATGTAAAACTCCCCTAGACTTTCCTGAAGCAAGGTGAAAGTGCAAACCTGATCTTACAACGATGCGACTATTTGACTCGACACAGCTCTAACGTTCAGTTCTTATGACTACAGTCATTTCAATATCTATTTTACTGTAAATGTAAAGAAAAAAGTAAAACCCTGACCTGATAATTAGTTAAGTCTGAAAGTTCCCCCATGAATATAACTTTTCACTTCTACGTGGTGATGGTACTTCAGTCTCGTTACACAAGCTCTCCCTGTTTTACTTGAAATGGTACCAGGCTTACCTTAATGACTGAGGATTTCAACAGGTGACCCTGGTGAACATCAGCCACGTTTTCAGAGAGGTGCTACTTACTGTAGGTGCAAAATTTGTGAAACCCCTCATTGTCTTGACTGTTTCTGTGCTATGAAGACAGTATGAACTGGAACATACACCAAAAGCAGATAGACAAATGGATTTCTGATGCTGAAAAGGATACATCTAATTCACTCTGCAAGGAAAAGAGGCAGACAACCATTACTTAGAATTTGATCTTTCATCTCATAGTCACTAAACAACATATGACCCTTTAGAGCATAAAGAAAGTCTGCAAAGCAATGACACAAAATTTCAGGGCAATTCAGATTTCTATTCCAGTCTGTACAATTACTTGCTCTTTCCTGCAATGCTGCTTTGCCTCTGATGTGTTACCTGCCTCTGTAACAAAAGCTACTATTCTGAAATTTTCACATAGAAAAACCCACTGCCATCACCCACAAGTCACGATTTGAATCCAGGCAGTGCCACCTAAATGAGCGGTTGGAAAGCCAGCATCTCATGGCAGCTCTGGCCCCATATTCTCTTTTCTGCCATCTGCAAAACCAGGATCTTAATGCCGAGCTTACAATTTATATAAAAACATAGTTTAAAATGTTGCTGCAAATTATTTCAACAGCAAAATTCAGACATCGTATATACCCATGGCTGTGGTAGCCATGGCTGGATACGTTAGGAGAGGGAAGATAACTGAGCTTTCAACCCTTAGCACTTCTAACTGTTCTCCAGCCCCAGCAACAAAGTTCTTTACGTAGTCATCGTTTCCCTTTTACTCTTGGCCTGGATTTATGCCAATCAGTGTTATTCATTTAACCAAAATATCTAAGTTAGAAGCCCTTGTGGTCTCTCTGCAGCCAACAGAAGAGATGGGTATCTTCAACAGTTGACTCGGCACACTTGAGGCATGACTCACTTTCTCGAGACACTCATCTGTCTCCGTGGCCCGTAATGGGAGCTTAGGATGACCAAACTTCTAACTTAGGTGTCTCAGTTAAATGTCTAAATTTAGAAACAATTAATCACAACCTCAACAGTTAAGATCTTAGACAGTTGGGGTGGAGCTTCCCTAGTCTCTGCTGAAAGAAGCAATTTTTATCTGCTGAAAGAGGCAATCTTTATCTGCTGAAAAAGGGAATTCAGTTTGCTAACATGGTTTCCACTTACAGTCTAATCCTGGAGTTTTAGGCAGAGTTCCCAGTGGTAAAATTGCTCCTACTTCCTACGGTCTAAAGATGCTCTACCCTGGACCAGTTCTAGTCTACAGGCCTCCGCTGAGTGACTCTGCAGTTCTTCAATTTCAATTTTTGTATGCATCACAAATTTTTTTAAGAACCTGATCAGTTTAAATTTCCTCAGCATTAAAAAGTAATTGAAAAGACTGAAATATGTATTCAGAACAGTATGCAGAGTTTTCCCTTTGTAACCACATAAAAGTGAAGAGGACTCAGAATCACATCTCACAAGCAACTCTGAAAGCCTTTCCCCCCAGTTCTGTTAATGTTTGCTCTGATACCCGACTTCAAGCTCTGTAAAGTCCATTAGGTAAAAATAGAGTATGGGAGAATGTTTAAAGCTCACAAGCCTAAAAATAATAGATGATAAAGTGTCCTTCTAGAGCGGGACAGATGTTCTTTCCTTTCCAGAGTTCTGTCTCCGTTGTCGTCATCATCATTTAGGATTCAGCTAAAATTCTACAAATCCTGAACACTAATCCATACTAGTACGGACTTACACTTTTTTGCTGTGCGGTTTCTGCCAGAAACCTCAGAATTATAGCTCTTTTCTTCAGTGTCTACTATTTATCATGTTATATGCTATTAAAAACACAACCACAGAATGGCATGAGATTTCTTTAACCACCCCCCCTTCTCGGTTCCCCTAGTTTCAAACCTGAAATACTATGGAAAATACAAAAAACTGTTGCATGATGAATTCAGCAAGTTTCCAACAACTGTCAGTGGTGGGGTTATATACGTGGCCAAGGAATTATATATACTACATCTATATGTATGAGAACCACATCTATTTTTGCTTTGCTTCAAGTGAAGGAAATAAATAAAACTTGAGAAGTGGCTGGCAACTATTAGCTCAATTAGATAAGTAAGAAGTGACTAAATTTATTGTGCATTCCTGTACTGCTGGCATCAAATTCCATTCCTGGTTATCAGTGCTTCAGCTGGAACTGCAATCGTAACAATTTTAAGAGACAAATTCAAAACTGAGTGCTGTCAGAAAGTGATATAGTTAGTGTCAGCTGTTTCAAGAGGCTGGTGTGCCCTTAGCTGAGATGATAACAGCCTAAGACATTTGCCAGACATCTGTGTAGTGAAGGTTGCAAATGACTTTTTGAAGCATGTTCTTGAATTCACAGAGGGAGCTCTGCTGTGGTACTAGGACTGCGAAACCAGTTACAGACCCTGCATACTGGTCTCTGGTACATATAATTACTAACGTAATAATCTACCTCAAGCACATGGACTGTGGAGGTAACTCCATTCAGTCCTCTTTTCTGAGAGGGATATCCAACACATTTCAGTGCAGGTAAACTGAAATTGTGCCAAAGTATGATTTTAGGCAAATGTGTTTCTAACCAGATTATTACAAACCCTATATTAAACAGCACACATTCTAACCAGGATTATAATGCTGCATTTTCAAACTTTGTAAAAACAAGCAAACAAAAAAAAATATCTCCCACCCAAAGGAGCAGTGTTATTTTAACTGGAGCCATGACTGATGTCGAATCCTTAACAAACTGACAATCTGTGTAATAGCTGCTTTATCAGGCATCTGCTGCTGCATGACAGCAATGTGGGGAGCACAAGTACAGACTGGTTTTTGGGGTTTCATTTGCTCCATCCTTCTGATCTTGTTCAGTGAGAGTGATGTCAGCTCCCTGCCTAATGCTTGCACAATCTTTCTCATGAATGAAGTTCATTTAGGGGATGTAATGCTAAGGACAGCAAAAAAAAAACAACCTGTAAAGAAAAACCTCTTTATTTAAATGTATAAAATTCCAGTGGCTAATTTAAGAGTAGATGACCCAAAGAAAACCCTGAGTATAAGCATATAAAAACATGCTTTTCTAACAGAAATATTTCTGGTATTCCCTGTCTGACAATTTATAACCCACATATACTTCTACTTTGAAAAATCAACTGATACTGCTCTTTTTTCATTCCT
>VXBW01005228.1:999291-1024172 GCA_013400375.1 Thinocorus orbignyianus | reverse complement strand
GGCCTCCCCAGCCCTGGGTGCAGATTTTGGGGAGCAAGAGCCTCCGGGCCCGGGAGGTTGGTGCCTCCCCGGAGCTTTGCCCGCGGTTGCTTTTTGGAAGAGAAGAGGGAGCTGTGGGGAGGCAGGAGAGGGCGAGGAAGGAAAGATGTTCAGGTAAATCTCAAGTAAAGGACTGGGCCAGGCTCCCTGGTTTGGGGTTGTGTGTGTCCTGTGGTCTCCTCCCTCCGGAGATTTTGTATGGGAGAAACAGTCGCTGAAAAACAGTGATGGGTCTGCAGTACGGTCGATTTAACACATGTGAAAGTACAAGCTTCGTCTCGGAACAAAAATTGTATAACTTCTCAGCACAGAGAGGAAGTGTCAGAGTTCCAGTGTAGATCTCTTGCCTTTGGTGTTTGCTTTTAGTAATAGAAAGGAGGTCTCTACTAACTCACTTTTTCATGTTCAAATAACGCCAACCGTAGCCTGTTATAAGTTTATGCACAGATTGCAAAATTCCCTGGATGTGAGACATTTGTAATGGGGTCATTATTCTTTTATGGGATGGAAGCATAGATGATAACAGTTAACAAACTTTATTGCTTCTGGAGAATTTTAGACGGCTTTTGTATCGAGGGAATGTTTACTGTCTTGAAGCGGCATTCTGTCAAATTGCTCCTTAATTAGAGTTTTTAATAGCATGCTGCTTCAGTAAGCAACGTTTTCAGTGTATTTGCTTTTAGATTTCAGAACCAAGAACTGTACCTGAGCAATTCTTACAGCTCTGTCGTAACTGTGTAATCTGCACCAATATTGTTACAACTATAATTAAGAAAAAAATTGTAAAAGCTACCAAGGGAAACAAAGCGCGCCAACTATTTTCTTCACTCGCTGTTTGTCATACCATTTTAAGCCTTATGGAACAGCTGTTTTTTAAAATCTGTTTGCTGGACATTAGTGGGCATTTTTAGCAGAGACCAGTTAACTATTTCTCTTGTTTTCTCTAGTCTCTTATTTATAAACACAGGGCTATATTACTAAGTTGTTTAGTGCCATTTGCTAGCAAACAAAAGTTGTCTGGAAATAGTTCTTTTGTGTATAGGCTTATTACTTTAAAACAAAGTACTGCAGTCTGTGCTCTAGTGTAAAACATAGTTTGAAGACTTTGAAAACTCTGACTGAAAAAGTGTGCTGCTGTGAACTCACGTGGCCCCTAGACACCGTGGTGTGTTCTTGCCGAGTCTGCTGCTTTTGTTTGAAGTTGCTGTTTGCCATCCATGGCCATCCTGTTTCAGTTGCTTATTTCTGAAGGTACCGTGGGAATTTTGATGTTGGATATATTTGTGTTGATTCACTCTACCTCGTGTGTTCATGGGGCAGAGACAGTGTAGTCACCGTACAGTGCGTATGCATGAGGGTGGGTTTTTTTATAACTTTGGAAGCCCAGGATAGAAGAGGAGAAGGGCACTACATTTGGATTTTAAATGTCAACCTGTACAGTAGTGAAGACTGATACAGGAATGTGTTGAGAATATTTTTGGAAGAGGTGTGTATACCAGGCCTACTTTTTTTGGTTGTTTCTGCTGTTCTAGTTGTAAATTCTCAGTATATTTTGTGTAATAAAACTTCAGTATTTTGGACCTCAAACAACAGTTTTGTCAGTTGAAACTGCTGAGAGTGAAAGGAAAATCAATACATAGCATGACAAGAAATAATTAGTATGGGAACATGAGGGTTGAATGGTTTAGACACAGCTCTCATCATGCAGGTAATTTCATCCTTTTAACATGACAGTAAACTCTAAACGTTGTTTCTCAGTGCTGGCAATTAAAAGTTCTAAGTTATTTTGATAACTTTGCAAATGAATTAGCAAGATGTGTGGCTTTGTTTACCTGTTCCATTTTTTTTACTTTTATTCTTCCAAAGAATAAAATTTCTTATCTGTGATATGAAATCAGTGGGATTCCGGAGTGATTTCCCCCTCTCCCTGTATAGTCCAAGTGCCTGGAAGAATTGCCTGCCCTGAGTAAGAGTGGTCTTTATGTATGGATGTGATGGTGCAGGGAGGGATGATTTGCAGTGACAGATTATTTTTTCTGTAATCTTGTAATGAACTACTTGTTCTATTGTTGTACCTGTCCATGGGGCACATTTTTATAATTAATTTAAATTACACATTACTTGGTTATCTTGGGGTTTATACCACAGCCATAATGACTGACAAAGGGTCTCAACCCTTTGGATTTGAAAAAGTCCTGTACTAGTAGACTTAAGTCTTTATTCACATCAGACTTTGAATTTTTATACTATCTTTTCCAAGTATTGAAGTGGTTGGCTGTTCTGTCTGTGCTCAAGTGAAGCAGCGTGATTATTTACCCAATCTGTGTGCAAATCACTATCAAGTACAGAAATGTCAAATATCAGACATGCCAATACTTGAACCATAGCACATTTTTTTCTTCTTGCTTGTAATACTGACTGCCACAGTGACTTCTTTAGCATTTTCTCATTGCTGCGCTGAAAAGAAATAGTGTGGCCTTGAAAGTATGTTGATTGCTTCGAAGCAATAGGCTGCATCTGTTTTCTGTGAACTAAAAGAGTGATTTTCACTGTAACAATATTGTGTAATTATAAGTGTAACTTTGATCTGTCCATGTAATGACCTTGGTGTTGGTAGCTCGCATACTGAGAGAAATTCAGTCCCTGTTTTCTAAGATGCATGTACACTTTAGAGGAGTTCTAGGAAGTCCATGATACTGAGTGGTTTTTATCTGTTAGAAATAACTGTTGCCTTTAGAAAAAGGCTCTGTGGTCTCGTAAAAGAAAAAGAAGCATGGATGGGGAAACACTTTGGAGGTGAACTCTCCGAGAAGGAAGATGAAGTTGTGTCAGAAAGAAGTATCATAGGAAAACTTGCCACTAATTGAAGAAAATAAATGAGTTCCCCGTTTAGGCTGATAATGCTTGGCTGGAGTAAAGGTCTCAATTGTGCAGGTTCTTCATGATTTCTGAACTACATAAAAAAGAGATTGAGTACTCTCTGATACTTCAAAATCACACAAAAATATGTTGGGAGAGAATTAACAGTAGGTAGCTACTTCCAAATGTTTTAATGACTAGGAAGAACAGTTAAAAACCCAAAATGCTCAGAACAAAGGATATACAATTTCAGTATAAACAGTATGTGTTCTTTTATCCTTTTAAGTAACTCAAATGTGCATAAAGATTAATATGGACATTAATACATTTTTCTGTCGTACCAAATGACAGCTCTGTAGTTTCTAGTTTGTCTGATTTTACAAATGCTCCTTTTCCCAATTGTTCAGTGACATTAGGGGAGCATTTTGTTCCCTAACATTTTATGTTCTTTACAGAAGCTTTTAAAAAACCCAAAATCTCACAGATTTTACTTGCCTGCTTCTTTTCTCCCCTGCTCCCCTCCCCCCCTTTGGGAACCTCACAAATGTTGCAGAATTATGTCCTAATAGTATGAAAGAGTGTATCTTTTTTGGGGGAATATTTCAGATTCAAGGTGATTATCTAAATTAGGTACTTTACATATAATTGTAGATATGTAAACATATGTAAATATGTTAATGTAATGAACTAGTTGCGACCTTATTCAGAGCACAGACTCACTCCTACGGTGTTTCAGTGTTTTTCAAAGCTTTTGTTTGTACAAAGTGCAACAAGAATCGGTTACTGAAATACTTGGCTACATGTAGCTTGTTTTGCTTTGTTGCAGGTTTGAAGAGGGTGGTAATGTCAGGGACGTTTCCCTCTTAGGACTGGAGAAACATTTCTTCTGAAATAATTCGTTTTGATGATAGTTTGGAAGTGAAAGCTGTTAGGAGGGTTGTAGCATAGTGATTAGTTTGTGAAGGAAAGGATCAGTGTGTCTCGGCAGCTAGAAAGCATGATTAAGTACTGAAAAAAACCAGTTGACTTTTCAGTAATTAGTGGAATTTTGTGCGGGGGGATATTATAGATGCTAAAATGTTCTTGCTTCAAAAAGTATTTGGATGAGTTCATGGAAGAAAAGTCCCTGGAGGTGCCTAAATTCAAAGATACTACCTCTGGCTCAGGATACTTTTGATTTACAAGTTTTTTGAGATTTGGAATGTTTTCTGAGGTTTATTCTCTGTTTTCATACTACTCCCATGGAGCTGCTTGTTTGCCTGTGGTTAGAAGTGAGGTTCTGAGGTTGATGGTCTGTCTGACCAGACATAGCCAATCTCATGACTGGTGAGGTAGCTTTGAAATGCTTTGGTTTGATTGTTTGAAAATACAATTAGTGCTGTTTTGATACTTAAGTAAAAAATCTTGATTGATATCAGGGTCATTAATTGTGATAAAACATGCAAAAGTTCCAGATGGGAAATGCAGATGCTGCAGCTGTGAAAAGCCCAGTGTTATTTTAACCATGTGCATTGTTTATGGATTGCATTCTAGATGGTTGAAGTTGGAAAATATGCCTGATTGATAAACTACTATTTCATTGGGCCTTACAGGTGTATCTGAGTATTTATACTGAAATTAAGATTAACTAACTGCTAAAGCAGTCCTTAAAAAACTAGAGGATACTTAACAAACACTGACCAAAAATCAAATGAAGTGGGTTGTAAAAAGTCGATCAACATTTGTGTTTGTGATACCTGTAAATGCCACGAGGTGTGTGGGTAACACATGCATCTGAAATGTCTAATTTCTGTTTGTGCAAGCTGTTAAGGTGCTTGCTGTAGCAAGGGTGCAGAATTCCTCTTTGGACAAATAAATAATACTTCATTCACGTAGTAAAGTATTTGAGTATTTAATATCTTTGTTCTATAATGAAACCTTCCTCAGTATAAAATGGCATACGTATAGAAAATAAAAGTCAGAAACTTCTGTTCATTAATTATTTTCCTAAGCTAGTGGTGAAAATAGCTACGTATGTTGTGGAGTTAAGTCCCTCTTGCAATTTAAAGCCCTGAATTGAAAGTTCTGTGCATTTTGGATAGAGGGCAATTAGATGCAATCAGGGGTTTCCCTGCTGTGGCTTTCCATAAGCTGTTTAGTCAACTGTGTGAGAGGCAGATAGCCTCCGGTACAACTTCGGGTGCCTGTTTACTCAAGGTTGAAAGTCTGTTCTTCTGTGTATGTGTATGGGTAAATCCTGCCTTCCTCATAGGCTTCTTGGCAAGAGTTCCAACTTGAAAATATGCAGAGCTGTTTCCTTTTTGTGGATGAATAACCTATACAGAGAAGACCCGATTGTAAATTAAAAGGCAGCTGCTGTATAGCAGAGTATATCCTAAAGCATAGGGCAAGGTAAACAGGAATAAGGACATTTCTCCTGTGAAAAGGAGGTAGGTACACTACTAATATTTCATTCCCTATAGAGTTCAGAGACTCTTTGTGGTTCTGAAGGATTAGAGTGTTCATCAGAAAAACTCCTGGTGTTTTCACTTTTCTGTTCATACCCCATTTTTCCAATTTTATCTTTTAAAAGTTGATTTAGATCTTTAACATTTCTCTAGATTTTTCTTGCAGTACTCACCTCATAGAGGGAAAATGCAATAAAACAGTGCAGGACATTGAGTTACATAAAGATCCATATAGAAATTACACAGGAAATACCTGGATAGCTATGAGGTTTATGTACAGGAAGATATTGATTGATATAGTAGTTGTGTAATTTTTTCTGGAATATAGTTCCTAAATAACTCCCTTCTGTCAGCACTTAAGGCAGAAATGTTTTCACTGTGTAATTGTTCTTTCATAAATAATTATTTAGAATAAAGTCACTCTTACTTAAAAGAGCTGTTATTTTGTAACAGTTACTCTGGTGAGGTTTTCTTTTAGATACATTTCACACTTTTAGGCTGTATTTTATTTCTTAGTTTTATTGCCATCATGCCTGTGCATATTTACAGGCTCTTTGAGAAGTCTCACTGGGGAATTTTTCGGGGTGTGTGTGTGTGTGTTTAATACTAGTAGTATGTGGCAGTATAATAATTTCTTTCACAAGGAAGGTAGATTTTGAGATAGTGGTGGGTGTTCTTCATCCTTTTATCATTGAAGAAGTTGGGAGAAAGTGATAATGAACTCTTTTTCCAAATTGATGAAGAGAGCGGCTGGGGAAGTTGGGTCCTCCACTGATTTAACAAATTTTCAGGACAAATGTATGACCTGCAAGAGCTTTGTTTGCACATCTGATTGTTACTTTTTGTCACTCAGACTGTTCTTGAATTATCCTAAGCGATGGCTCAGTAGGATATTGAATTTAATGATATCTTCTGCCTTAATCTGTCCAACTCCAACAGGTGCTAAGAGCTAATTATGAAGCTGGCAGCTTTTTGGGACCAATCCTGAGCCCACAGCATGTATTCAAGCAGTCTGTAGTTTTTTTGCCATTATACGATTTTTATTTAAATGGCTGATTAAAGGTAACCTGCTGCTAGCAATTAAGGGTAAAAATACGTTTTTCTAGGTTCAGAATAAATTCCAGTTAATGTTACTCAGCCTTTTTGAGGGTACTATGCATGTTTATGTATATATTTATGTTGAAAAATCCCGTGCATGTTGGCTCTAACAGTCTGAAAAACTGTACTCTGAAGGCTGATGGGGATGATCCTTAAATAGGGAACGAACTTCAGAAATTCCAGATGTCTGAAGTTTGGTGGTTTGGTTATTTTGGGTGGGTTGGTTTGTTTGTTTTCTAAATGGGTTGCTTGCTGTAAAGTTTATTCAACTTGCTCACTTTGGTTTCTCTTCACCCAAAGTGTGGTCACTTCTTAACTAGTACCAAGTTTCAGGTTGGTGATCTTATAGTACTCCTTCTATAAGGGAAAAACAGGCGCACACGCCTGCTTGGCTTTATACCAGAGTCCAATATAAAAAGCTGGAGAATACTTGATTCTAGTGTTTAACTCAAAACTGTGGTTTGTTTTTATGTAAAATAATTTTTAATCTTGAAATACAATTTTTCAGGTGAATACTTTTTCTTTTGCTTGATACTAAATTTACCAGCAAACAGCTTCACTACATTTGCTTGTATTTCAGATACCACAGTGTATTCAAGTAGAGACTGAGTAGTGGTAACAAGCCAGACAAGTTTAACTCTTTAAAACACTGGGCAATGCAAGAGTTGTGAAACTGAAATTGCTTTTTTTGAGGGTAAAGTGCTTTAACTGCCAGACCCTGGGGTGTGGGAACAGAATCCTGGGATACACCTTGAGACTCTGGGAAAGGAAAAGATCCTGCTTGGGCAAACAAAAGTGTGAGAAGTATTCAAGCAGAATGTGTAAACATGTTTACAAGTTCTATAAAGCCTATTCTGTAGCTTTAGCAAGATTTATACAGTGAATTGGTAGAAGGCAGGACTACTGACTGCTCTTTGATAAAGTGGTATAAACTAGAGCATGCTGACACTGCTGGCTGCCAGGAGGCTAGATATGAACATTTATGAGGCACGAAATACCTATTCCTCATCAACTTTCTGTGATGCCTTAAAATGCTTTACGTTATGCACTTACGCTTTTTGTTGTTGTTTTGTTGTTCTTTTCTATTTTGTAACTTTTGTTTCCATGGACTTGATTGTATTAAATTTTGTTATGGTCAACTTTGCCATTGCATTAATGATGCAAAGCTCTTTAAGCTCTGTAATACTGTATTTTTTCTGTATGTATAGATAGTTTCTTATATTTGAGTTCTAGCATTTCAGTAGTTTTTGCTTTCCTCTTTCTTTTCCTTGGGAATGTGTGTTACTGACCTGCAGCAGATCAACATTGACATGAGCGTTCATGACTAGAACAGTTTAGGTCAGTTTAGGTCGCTGTGTTCACAGTCTGCTGCGGTTTATACTTTCTCCTTCTATATTCCTAAATAATAAATAGACGTTCCTGGTTTTGGAAAGGAAGTGTGTGTTCTTGAGGATGTTTGCCACACTGCAATTTTTCCTTTGCTTTCTACTCTCGATTGTAAGGACCTGACACGCTACAAAGTGTACAACTTCACTCTCTTTTCTGTGCTGTTGTACTACAACTACTATTAATAGTAGAAGAAGATAACGATCTTAATGTTGTAAGTCTTGTTTAGTGTTAAGTGCCTAATGAAGCTCTGACTGTGGCATTTCATTATTAGCTGTATAATTTAATAATGTATCTTCATCTTGCTGGAACAATGTGACAGTATAGTCATGCTGACAGTAAAGATATTTTTAATCAAGTTCAAATAGTGTGTTTTGGTGTTACCATCAGTGTGTAATTAGCCATGCTGTTGTAGTGGTGACTTTTTTGGAAAGAAAACGTTTTTACTAGTTTAAATGTGTTCCAAAAAACACTCAGCAGTTTAAAAGACTGTATGGGAATCTTTGTAGATAGAAGTAGGTTGAGGTGTGTAATTATTTTTTTGTTGTTGCTGGTTTTAAAAGGTGTTAAATGTAAGATTCATACATCTAGGAGAAATGTAGAAAATATCAATGATAGTGACAGAATGACAGACTACATCTGAGAATGAGCTTGTGCTGAAATAAACATGCTGAGTTGCTTTCCCCAGGACTGCCATGAGTTTCCTGCTAAAAGAAATTCATAAAACCCCTAAATGATGTGTGGCTTTCTAAGTGGGAGCTATAAAATACAGAAATTGGGAAGTGATTTCTGTCTTGTGATCTGTGCAGAACTGGCAAGGTCAACGTTGCAATATAATGTCCCATTCTTTAGTAGTAATTTTGAAAAGAATGGCAGAAATTAGACAAATGACAATTCGAGGGCTGGAAACAAAATCTTGCAGAGTAGTCCGTATAAAATTCAGTCGTCTTGTCTAACCCGAAGTCTGAGAGGTGGCCTTATTAGGTGCCTTCCTGCGTTTTTAGGTATATTTGGATGCTTCTTAATTTAAAGTAGAAGATTGTTTAGTTTAAGGGGCAAGACAAAGCAGACTGGAACTTCACCTTACTTTTTTTTTTTTTTTTAAGTTAGCCCGATGAGGGGGTGTAGTTGGTATGGCAGATGTGGGAAGTTGGGTAACTGTTTTTTTGAGTGTTTTGTATGCTTTGTTTTGTAGAACAGCCAAAGAATTAGGCAAAAAGTTTAAAACGTGCTGAAATAAATTTTGTACAATGAAAAGTTACGAGTCCTTTCTACATGAAGATACAGAAGAAATATACATAGATTCAAAATAAGCCATCTATTAGTCTGTAGTCTAATCTGCTTTTAAGTTTATATGTTCTCTCAATGTCTTTTCTTAAGGCACCATACCTAAATGAAGAACTGAACCCTTGGAATAAGCTATTAAGGAACTAGGGGATTTCTTTTTTTCTGTTGTGTGTTTTTTTGTTTGTGTGTTTTTATTTTTAAATCTAACTCAAACATTTGATTCATTACCAAGGTGACTAAATGAAGTATGGTCTGTCTGAATGTCAGACTGCTTTAATTGCTCTTGTCTTTTAAATTAATTTTATTTTCGTCATTGTTGGTTTGAAAACACTTTCCTAGATGCCCCACTCCAGTTATCCTATGAGAGAAGGTGGAAGACTATTGTTTTCCTCCTGGAAGACAGAATGTATAGATTTATTTTTAGCTGACTGCACTGCTTGTCTGTAAAACCAAGTCTCCAGCACTTTGACTTTGTGTCACATGTGAATCTCTTCTATGACTGAAAATGAAAAGTGCTATATATTGCCTGCTTTGGATAGAAGAAATATATTCTCCAAATTAAATTCCAGTAAAATGTGTGTGTGTATAAGTACATACAGCCACACAAATGCATAGTTTGCTTATTTTCAGTATCACTCCTTCAGCTTTGTGTTTTCTAATCCAGTTATGGAGAAAACTGCAGTAGTCAGCAGGAGTTTGGTCATGAGAGTACCAATGATTAATCTTGTGTATTCATAGTATTGAATGGCTCTCTTAAATGAAAAGGGAGCCAGTGCTCTCTGTACTGTAATAGGTGAAATACACTCGGTGTTGCTAGTTTCTGCTAAGAAAGTCAATGACCTTTCTGTTTATTAACTAAAGTAGAGACCTAATCAGATTACTGATGGTCAGTAGCGAAGTACAGGGTAGCAGTTTGGTGGTGGGTTGCTGAATGTATCTGTCCAAGGGTAGAAACTGTTCTTGAAAAATTAAAAGCAGGAAAAAAATGTACAAGAACCTTTGCAGTGTAAATTCTAGGACTCCCAATGGCACAGATAATTCTGAGCTTTCTTTAAGAAGTTCCCTTACAGTTGCTGTGGTTGCACTGCATTTTAGTCTGTTTTGCAATCAATTTGTGCTGTAAATTAGAACCATTACGTAGTGTTGTGTATAGATTGCTGTCCTGTCTATAGCACACTTATATCTGTATTTCAGTAATACACAGAGAAGATACAAATATGTTCAACAGTTTACCACAATAATCAGTGTGTCAAATTATAGGGTAAATGCATACGAAATTTGGGCACAAAAGTACTACAGAGGCTTCCAAGTCGAGTGAAATTTTATTGGGGATTATTTTAGCATTACTCTACGTAGTACGTTTTGTGAATGAACTGACATCTAAAATGATGCTAAATGTATTCAAAATACTTGCTGTACTGTGGTGTGATAGCTGTGATGGTGGAGAGATTTCTGAAATGGTTAAAATGCAATCTGAACTGTGGTTAAAGTGTATTTTGCTGTTGCTTATCAAACGTGGGGACTGGACTCTGGCTCATCCACAGGCTTCTCTCTGTCTGTTTGCATCGGTTTGTCCAAAGAGAAGATACTAACCTCAGGCTTTGATTTCCTTAAGCATTTGATACTGGAATACTGTACAAAATGTCCCAAAATAGAAAGTTAACGTAGGAAATAATATATTCAGTCTTGTTATTTGAGGGAGGGAGCACTTAGAGTTGATAGCTGATATTTTTGGCAAGAGTTCAACTATTAACATCGATGTTGCAATTGTGTTGGGGGTTTTTTCCAGCACAGACACTTGGAAAATGTCATTACTTGATTGACTTTAAAAATACAGAACTTCAATAATTTCTTACCAAGCAGTAGTCTAATAACAATTTCTTTTCAGCTATGAAAAAAAAATAATATGTTTTTGGCTGCTGTGTGTGGCAAAGTAGGAATGTAGTGTTGAATCTGCAAAAACACAGGGCATTTTTTATGTCCTGTATTTACAGTATTCTGAGAAAGGTAGTGTGACTTCATGAAAAGAACTGATTTGTTCAGGTAGATGCTCTCAAGCTCTGTTGACTTTGATGTTGCTGCTATTGTGAATATTGTGGCACAGATCTGCGAGGTGGTCTGATAAAGAAACACTAACTAGAGGTGGATATTGGATATAGTTTGATCAATACCAAAATTCAACATAAAATATGTCCCCCCCCCTTTTTTTTTTTTTACTGACTGAACTGTGTAACTCATGTTCTTGCATTTTCTGTGGTCCCATTGAAAGTGATCATGTGTTGATATGTAAAACTATCTAACATCCTGTATTAACTTTTTTTCTGTAAAAGGCATATGAACACCAATATATTTACTTTATTTATTGGAATATTAACGTGAAATGAAGTCCCATAGCAAGTCACTTCAGAAAATAGAAGGAGCATTCTTAGCTTTATTTTGTATAACTTGATCTTCCAGAAGTACATACTTTCTTGAGGAAGGATACTTGATTTTTCAAACAGTCCTAATTGTAAAGAGAACTTAGTTTAATTTATATTTGTTTGCACAGCTTTCTTACATTATCATGAGAGACAGGACTGCCTCAGAGTCTCGGGAGCTTGTGTTCAAACACGTTTCACAGATTATTCAACCTGCTAAAGGAATGCAGTTGAAATATGCTGGCCAGGCTTCATAGAACAGTAGTGTTTATAAACAGCAAAAGCTACTTATGTTTTACTGGGTTACTTAATTGTCTTGAGTGATGGCATTTTGATGTTTGAATGGAAAGATTGTAATTTCTCAGTAGAATTATACTGATAGCAGTGAAGATAGAATGACTTGGAGGCAAAAATGGGTGAGTGTTTTTTGATGTCAAAATGAATATTTGTGTCTGATGAGGTGGTCTGGTACCTCCAAGCATTCTTGTTAACTGTTGGTTGATTAAAGAAATGATTATGGCTCTTTATTGGCTTTCAGCTGAAATTTGCTGGATCTTGGGTCTGCTTAGATTGCTGATGTTCTCAGACTTGAACATCAGGTGCAAAGGAAAATGTAAATTTGTTAGTGGAGAAGTCTTTAATCATACTAAAGTGAAATGCCTACAGAAGTTGACAGGTGTGTGTGGAGCAGAAGAGCTGGCGTATGGGGACAGTGGTTGGTGTTCTGACACTGTGGCATGGAGCATTTTAGTAGTCCTCTTGCAATATGTTGATAATAATGACCACGATAACTTCACTTTTCCTGAAGCTGATGTAATCATTCCGTCTTAGAGAACAGGATATTTTTTCAGGTACAGTTCTATTAAAAATTTTTTTTTAAATTGTCAGGAACTTACTTTCCTTCTGAAGGGTTGCCTCTGGGGCTGAAATGGAAATGAAAAATTTACTGATGAATTAAACTGCACTCAGTATTTTTAAGTTTTTAACTGGAACAAAATTTTAGAAGCCTGTTGCACTTGGGTACAAGAATGGTGAATGAATGATAAACTTCTAAGGCATTTATATCAAATTGTTTCAATTCTTAGACAGATATGTTTTAGTCTTTGAGGAAAATGCTCTTTTTAACAGAGTTCAAATCCATTGGTTTTAGTGACATCAAACTTTTCTTGGACTTGTAGTCTCAATTAACTTTTGTTTTCCCTGATGCTGACTTCTATGTACTGGGTAGGAGACTGTGGACCCAACTGGTTTACTTAACTTCCAGACCATGAAACTTAAGAGGGTGTCAGTCTTCAAAAGGATATCCATGAGTTGTGTAAGTTTTGTAACTCCTAGTACTCCTAAATACTGTATTGGTTAGGAGAGTGGCTATAAAAAATCCTAGCACCTAAAAAAATGATTCCATGAAAAAATGTTAGTGAGGAAAGTGACAGAATGAGGGCAGTACCGCTATAGTTCTAGACAACTGACAATGGGGTAAACTAGCAAAGAAGCAGTGCTAGCAGGTGGGAAAAATGCTTAGATCTGCAAAAGTTGTTCCCGTAGGCTAGAAAGCTGGATTTTCGGTAAGGTGTTCAAAGAAGCTGGTGAAACTCTGCAGTGCTTGGACCTGTATTGAAAAGAAGCAAACTTTTGAACCTGAGTCAGGGTCAGGAGGGAATATGGTCACACTGGGAAAGAGGAAGGACAGATTGAGGGGAGGAGAGGGTTTTGCAAGGCTGATCTTTACCATACCTGTTGCAGGACTGAAGGGGACTTACGGGTGAGTAAATTCTCTTCTATCAGTCAGTTGTGTCATTGACCTGACAGATTGCTCCTTCAAGCTAGCTGGGTTTTTTGTGTCCACCACTCCTGTGGGACAGTTACTTGAGGATGTCACTTTTGTAGTAGCTCTGTTTGACAAGCAATTAGAAAGTGGTCAGATGAGTCTTGCTCAGTTTAGAAGGAATAAATGATCGTCGGCACAAGCGGAAAAGCTCTATAAAAAAGGGAACCTTCAGGAAGTGTGCTTAATGCTTTAACAGGCGTGACAGCTTAAATGTGTGGAATGAGATGACATTTCAGATTGTTTGGTGAAGGCTTCTCTTATGTTTGGTTTGCCTTTTGTGAATGGGAACGAGAACACGAGCAGCTAAACACGTGTGTCCACTCTTCGATTACTGTTATGGGTCAGATCTTCTACCTCTCCAATACTTCTTAGTTTTCCAGAATAGTGTTCTGCTTTATTTTCAGCATAATAAGCTTCAAAAAATGAAGATTAGGTTAGTCTTTGTGTGTGATAATAATCTTGTGATTAAAACAAAATTATTTTTTTAAAAAATATCTTACTGTTGTTTTGTGATAAGACCTAGCAGGATAAACAGACACTTATGTGGACGCTGGGTATGTGTATTCAAGCTGCTTCAGTGTATTGCACTTCTTTCAAAACTACTGCAGGCCTTTCCTTCCTTCTAGAAGTCTGAATGGACTTCAGAAAAACAAGACACAAGTATCACATTGCAGCTGGCATTGCTTTACATGGAGTTGAATTTTTCCAAAATGCCCCTAAAAGGGGCATTTTGGAAAAATTCAACTCCATGTAAAGCAACTAAGAGCAACTAAGAGACTAAGCAACTAATTAACTTCTAAGAGTTAATAATATTTATAACTGTAATGGAAAGAAGGTATAGTCACTTACTGAGTGTGTTCCTGTGTTGGTAAATCTATTACAACTTGATTGTTTGAGTTGTACAGGAAGGTGTTAGTGTTTCAACAGCGTAGGATAAGCCCTTTAATCAGTCTTACGTGCTTTACCTTTCAGGTTTCCTGACTCTTTCCCTTTGATGTGTTTGCTAGCTTTGAGATGTTGGACAAATATTTCAAAGACCACATATCAGGATTTATTAACAAAACAAGGTTGTGAAATCCTATATGTAGTTATTATATAAACTTTAGGTTCCATATGCAATTTTATCTGCCCTGAATGCTGTATAACTTCCCTCCTTTGTCCTCCATGGCTAAGAGAAGTATGATTGATCAACATAAAGATTGTCTTTAAATCAAACTTTTCTGTGCAGTTGAGGCAATAAAATGCAGTTTTAGTATGAAGCCTGCTGTTATGGGCAATGGTATGTGAAAGGCAGAGCAGTAATTCTTGACTTTTAGGATGTTACAAGCTTCTTTAAAAAGAAGGAGAAAAAAATTACTTATTTTCTTCCCGGAAAAGATTCTTTTCCTTTAAATTTTGGTTTATCAGCTTCTGTGAAATGCAGTTTTTAAATCTTCTGTCGCACTTTGATCAAGCAGTGTTGTTGCATACTAGAGATATGGAGTGTCAGTATAATCAGTGGCTTATTTTTTCCTAGTGCTCAAGGAAAACTTCACATTTTTGACATCTGAGTCTGTTGGGTGAAAGGCTATTGCCTGGTTTGCACATGGTCGGTCTTCCAATTTAAAAGATAAAACCCCTTCCAAATCTGAATTGTAGTGTACGTATGTCTGAAAAGCAATGCACCGTTAAAGCAATGCTAACTTTACAAAGTCTAGAATATTAGATGTTAGAATTTTAATTTGTCCCTTTCTATGTGTGCATTCTGTAGTTAGTTAACTTCAGACAATTCTTTTTTGTGGGATCTATACTATTCAAGAAGCTGTTCAGTAATTCTTTTTATCTTCGTATTCTATCTTGCCTCGTTTCAGGCATTATTTCATGCATCCTTGCACAAACACAAAGTACCTGTCACTCTAACTGCCAAGTCAAGCTCCCCAAATTCACTTTCACAACAAAAATGGGCAAGTTCATGGGGTGGAACTCTTGTTTACAGGTGAGGGCCAAGGTGTAGAGGGAACCCAAAGTGTCACTGTCACTGAATGCTGTAGAAATACCTTGGATCTCAGAGACCCATGAAAATACTATAAATATGAAAGTGGACAGGCTGCCCTGGAAAAGAAGCTTTGGGTTGAGCTCGTTTGAAGAATCTGAAGCGTAACCCTGGCTGTGGGGAAGAATACCCTAACAGAATCTGTACATAACTGAATTCAGCTGGATTTTTTTTAAGCCATGGAAGACCACATTTTTGCTTGCAGAACTAGTGTTTTATACATGTTCTGTAAAATAACAGAAGGTAATTTATATATATAAAATAATGGTTTTTCCATCTTAAGAAATGGCCTTGCTAATACATTTTAAAATATTTTGATTGAATTTGTAAATAGAAAGAGTTAGGACTTGTTTTGTGTTTGACTTCCATAGTCTCTCTATTCCATGGCAGCTCTAGTAGCCTGGACGTGGAGGTGATGGTGTCGTGCTCAGTTTAGGCTGATCTAAGACCATCTTGTCACTGAAAAGAACTGTTACTTCAGTATCCTGTTTGTATCCCTTGTGCCAGCCTAAGTATTCCCATGGCTATACAGAGTAGGATCAGGAAACTGATGTAATTCACAGCTGAGTAAAAAGTAAATAGAATGGTTTCCTCAGCAGGCCTAACGCGTGGCAGCAGAAGCAGCTAAGTCAGCACAGCAGAGAGAACACAAATAGGAGGAGGAGGAGGATTGCTCCTCTTCTTATCAGCCTGGGGACTTACAGATTGGTTTGAGACAATGGAAAGCATTCTGTCCTAACTGGGAGGGAGGGAGGTAAGAAACAAATTGTGCTGTGCCGTTTTGTTTCCCAATTTTAGTGTCAGTGATTTATTTTTTTTTAGCAACAGTATAGGTGTAAATCGTTTTGAATATAGCTCTCCCCAGAACTATTTCAAAGGAAAAGAATATCTGAGGTAGAGAAAGTTGTATTATGTAGAGAGCATTTCTTAAGCATTTGCATTTGTGTGTGGAACATCAGTTGGAACAACAGCCCTGAGGGAGACTGATCTGTATACTTTATCTGTGGTTTTTTGGTTTTTTTTTTTCTTTTTTTTTTTTCTGAACCTGAGATTTACTGCTTTCAAAAAAGTCCATGTTGGGGAACTGTGTTAATTCTTGGGGCTCATAGTCCTGCAAGACATCAAGTGGTAGTTTTGACACCCCTCACTTCTCAGTTCAAGACTTAAGGAAGCAAGTTGATTAATGTAATTTAAACAACAAAACTGCAGTGATCTTACTCTTGTTTTTCTTTTGAGGACCTTGATGATTAGGGGTTTCAAAAGTCTAAATTGTTTTTCCATATTTCTCAAGGTCAAGCTCTTAACTTCTGCATAGAGAACTTCTATTAGGTTTTAGCCATATGATGGTCACAATGGAGAAGAAAAAAAATCCCTCAAATCAGTTATGTGTCTATACAAGCAATTACAGAAAGTGATGCTGAAAGAAGTCAAAAACCCAACTCATAATGTGTTCCCGGGTGGCAACCTTTCTGTTCAACCTTTTGGACCCTGTGAAGATTCTTATAAATACTGCTATATATAAAAGATTCTTGGAGGGCTTTTTTGTAGGATGAATTTTTGGGTTTTGCTTGTTCAGGTGTTTTTGTAAGATTATTTCTTTAGTATGTTGATTTTCAAGATCTTGTAGCTCGTTAAGCTGTCTGGTTGAAAAGCATGAGATACAGTCAATACCTAGTGAATGTGGAGACTTGATTCTGCTTGGCCAAATGCTCCAGAATTATTTCCAGAAGAAGGGAAATAGCTTGGCTGCAAGCATTTATGAGGCAGATGCCTCCCTCTGTGTGTTATTTTCCTCTCCATTATCAGCAAACTGAGGATGAAATAAGGCCCAAGATTTGTCAAATAGTTGTAAAAGGGTGCTGGCTAATGAAAGATGACTGATAGAAGGGGAGAGAGCCATCACTTCCAGAAAACCTGAGTTTTGGAAAGAGTTGAGAGCTGCTTTCAAGTCAAAGGGCGTAAGAGCTGTAATAAACTTCATTAGATGATAATTATAGAAGTGTTTAGTTCTGGTTTTTCTTTTTAAAGAGCCTATGTGCGTGCAGCAGCTTCAAAATATTCGAAGTACAGTATTGTGCATATATGTGTGGAACATACTACTTTGTTAGAAAAAATTACTTTTATAATTATTTTCTGTGTCCTTTTGTACTTATGTGTAAGGACGCTGTTACTTTAAAGCTTTCTAGTGAAAATCGAGATTACAAGTTGGGCTTGTGAAATTGTGTGGTCATTTGCTGCCTTAGATACTAGAGGAGTGCAAATTACATGGAATTGTAGTTTTCTCCAGAAGGCTGTTAACTCTCTATTGCATTAGAGTCAGTTTTATATTTGTTAGAATCTAAGTAGCATAATGGCAGTTCAGTATAGTTGTTGGGTTTGCTCCGTGTCCCCTTTCATTAGGAGCCCAGTGTTCAGCTGATTCTGGATCTTGTTCTCTAGCTTTTATCTTGAAATATCTGCACAATCATTACAAAGTCTATTTTTTTTCCCCTTCTCTATTAGCACGCACTGCTTGATGCATTACTCTTCCAGAGTGGCAGTGGTTAGCTGAGAGTGCTTTCCTGACAGACTTTTCACTGAAATACTCAAAACTGCCTTGTTCTCACTAGGTTTTAAATCTTAAGTAAATGGTTAGTTTGTTAATGCCAAGTAAAAGAACACATTTTATTGTTACCACTGAGCATAAGGTATGATGTGGGAAATTTCATATGGTGATAACACTTGAAAAAGGAGCAATGCAAGAATACTATCCTCCTAGTTAAATTGTTTCAGGCTCTAAACACTGAAGGTAATGAAAATGTACAACCATTCTCTTTAAAAAAATCTTCAGGGATAGATTAGGTGCTGATTAGAGCTCTGCTTCTTTCTTTTTTTTTCTTTTTTTTTAATTGTGCCTCCTTTAATAATGAAATTGTGATGTTGATCTTAAGCTGTGTAGAGCAATGTGGTCCCTACTTTGTGCTCCTCATTATTTTTTGTAATCCCTCTTCCAGTAATATTTTATATTGAACCTTGTCTTGAATTAGCTGCCCAATGACTTCAGGCCATTTAAAGTCATAATGAGGACAGATGAGTCTGTGGCTTCCTGTAATGATGGCCAGTCCAGTGATATCATCAACTATTTAAATTTTGTCTTCACATCTGCAAATTCCCTTGTCTTTTCTAGGATTTCGGCTTGCAAATGACAAAATACAAGCCCTTTCACTTTGAAGTGAAGCGACTGCTTTTTTTCCCTGAACAAATTCACTACCTTTATTTTTCAACTATTTTCAAGTTTTCCACTAGACCTTTTCTACTAGTTGAGATAGCTTATATGTTCCATTAAATGTTATCTAGTAGATTAGCAAGCAAGTGGGAAGCTTTGTTGCTTGTTAGTTAGCTGGCTAGTGTGATCCTTTTTTTTTTAAGCATTACTTTCACCCATATACAACCTATCTCCTGCAATATTCTAACCTTTAGCTGTCTTTAATACTAAGTAAAATCTGAATCCATTGTGAATCCATAAAATAGAATTCTTTTCTGTATAACAGATTTGTAAATTCTTTAATTCATATATCCATTTCTTAAACTGTTCAATAAACTGGCATTGCAAATTGCTTACAAGTATGCTGTGAACCTCTTTTAATTTGGCTTTGGTTGAAGAATCATGCAGTTTATGCTCACAATACCATGAGGACAAAAACGCGTGCACACATTGAAACGACCCATGTGGTTGCTGTTTGTGCTCTCCTTTAGAGTGACTAGACTAACTTAAATACCTTTATTTCAAGAAAAAACCTTCAAGATTTATGAACAGAAAATAATACTTGGTCTCCAGAACAGAAATATGTTTGTTGTTAATGACTGAAGCGATCAATGCCAAACAGTTTCTTTTTAATTTTTCTTCTGAGCTGGACTCCATTGTTTTGGTAACAGAATGGAATAAAATTAATTATCTTTCTTCTTTTTGTGTGTTTTCAGGCTCGGATAGCATTTTTACAAGGGGAAAGAAAGGGTCAAGAAAATTTGAAGAAGGATTTAGTAAGAAGAATAAAAATGTTAGAATATGCATTAAAACAAGAAAGGTAGGTATACGAGTTGTTGAACTTCTGTTTGACCTGGAAGACTTTACAGACTAAAAGGATTTCTGTCATGTTACGTAAACTGTCTTCACTAGATGATTATACAGTTTATGTAAACTGGCTGTATGGTTGATCATCTTGACACTATGTTTCCTGATAAATTTGGTGTCTGCTATAATAAAAAGTTGCATAATTTTCACATTGTTTGTACTGAGGTTTAAAACACAAAATTCAAATTGGATCATTTTCCTTTTCTGAGTTAGAGTAATGGTATACTAAGTAAGAATAAATATTCTAAAAACATTTATACCTTATGCATACCTTTACTCTTCTTCAGTAGTATTACACTTGAAAGGATGAAAAATATTGTTCTCTTCATTCCCTACAGCTATTTTGTATGTGTTACATGATGAAAACATGTATTTTGTGGCAGAACAGAATCCTTTAAAAGTTAGTATTACATTTTGAAGTATTGTTTTTTCATGGGGTAGATGCTAGAATTTCTGGTCTTGGTGCATTTTTCTGTAGCATTAATTCAGTTCTTTAAAAATAAAAATTTCATTTGGTCTGTGCAGGCTGACATCCTTCAAACCTACACACTTGTCTGTTGCCTGGCTATTTCATTTGACCAAAAGTAGGAGTTAATTTTGCAAAACACTAGGAAAATAATCTTTTCATGTGCCTATCCTTCCTGTAGTGCCCTCAAATCTTACATTTATTTTGTCTTGCTCTTAAAAAGTAGCTGAACACAAGAGTGTGAACATCTTGAGGCAACAAGATAGGTAGCCCTTATTTATTTATTTTGATTTGAAGGGAACATTCCTGCTTGAGTAAACTTAAAAGTTTGTGGCAAAATGCCGTGAGGCTTCACCTGGATGTTTTAAAGTTAGTTGTCCAAGAGTAGGTGTGTCTAAGTGTATTTTACATTATTAATTAGTACTATGAGTAAATGTCTAGCACAGAAATAACTTTGATAAGTATGTTTGGTATTAAAAACTGATGTTTTGGCAAGGATGGCTGCATACCTCTGTATGACGTGCCCAGTATAAAGGAAGCAGTTCTGTGCTCATACAGAAAGCTGTGTCAGCACATCATGTGTTTTCTGATGAAGTAATAGGCAGAAAGGGTTGAATGAAGAAATAGATTCTGTTCTCAAAATGGAAAGTAACTCAAGGTTTCCAGCCAGTGTAAGACCAAAAGTTAGATTATTATGTCATACAGATAATTCTGAACTTGCTCTGGATTCAAGGCAGATGAAAAGTATGCAGAGCGTTGGGCTGTGTCTGTTCTTCCTTTAAAGAAATTGAAGATTTCAAAGGAATAATGTGCTATTATGGCCAACCTAAATGTCTTGGGCCTAAGTAACTTTCTGAAGTTGAAGGAAAACATCTTGGTTGTTTTGGCAATGATAAACTGTGCTGCACACAGAGGCTTTCTGCAAATGCAAGGCTTTCTCACACCATGTGAGAGTGAAGCTTGCCTACTTGTTGAAATAAATCAGAGACAGTTAATTACAGCTGGAGTGTGCAGACATCATATAACAATGCAGAATTTGAAGGTGAATGGCATTGATGAAATCTCATTCCTACTCTCCCCTGAAATCCTGCCTTTATAGTTTGACTTCCCATGAAGTTCCAAAATTCATCTAATGGGCAAAATCAGAAGCAGAACCTCAGGAACATATGGCTTGCTTTAGTTCTTGCAGCTCGTGGGTACAAGCCAACACTGCGTACTTTTCAAGAGGAAGATCCTTGCTTAAGTCCCAGCCAGAATTGTCATGAGGGTTGCTAAAACCAGGAACTGAAACCCTGGGGTTGATTGGTGGATGTGTGGGAGGCAATGAGGAAGCTTTCTGGGTTTTTTTTTGTTTGTTTTTCTACAAATGCCCAGTTGTTTAAGGGGATCTAATTGCTGAAGTGTGATGCATTCAGTAAGGAAAGCAAGCAAGTACTGATTTGTCAGTACATCATCCAAGAATTGATAGTATGTCAGTTTCTTGGTTGTGACAGTGTTTTGGAGAAGTAAAATGTTGTTTATTATTTTAATGTCCTTAAGTATTTTTGTAGTTCTGTATGAATTTTTGTAATATTAAGCCTTAAGTAGTTGTACGTGTGGGATTTCTTGTTGTAGCTAGTGGATACTCCTTTATGGTGGAGACCCAGCTAGACTTCTCTTGTGTACTCTGAGCCACTCCACTCCAAGCTTCATTAGCATAGTGCTGGGCTTAAATTAATAAGGCTTGTTGAGATTATAAACTATGGCTATATTTTGACTTAATGGTGTTTGGACTGGAGCTGGCTTACATCCTTGCAGCTGGGTAGTAGGATTCAGCAGTTAACTAGCAGCAAGCAGTTAAATCAGCTTAGGGCATTGCTTTTCTTCATCTTATTTTTTCACTCATGGAAACCCTGCCTTAGAAGAACAGCAACTCAGGACCGTGAAAGGTTCAAAAGATGCCTTCAGTGGAATTCAATTACTGTGTGAGGTGAGGGAGTGATGTCACTGATTTATCAACAACAATGTAGCTTGTTAGTGATTGAGGTGTGTAGTAATTACCCCTGGTTTTGTGGCAATACAGGGAGGAATACATCTGTAAATACATAGTTTATTGAGATGTAGTACTAATTTCTTGCTGTAAAATTAAGCATCAGATGTGATGTGATAGATGTAACTGATCTCATTACATGAAGCAATATTTTGACTGACTTGTAGTGGGTAGTAATTGGTATAATTTTAGATCAGATACATTGTTATCTTCTATAAACTAAAAGAGAATTTTCATTGTTATTTTGAAATTAAAGCTCTAAAATGGAACAACTGCTCCTGAGTAGTATTTACCACAACTCTAAATGGAGCAAATTTAGGTTGGCTTTTCAGTTACAGTACTTTTTTTGACTTAATTGATGAATTCAGAAAAAATATTTTGTCAGCTTTATTTAACTTCAAAATTTCGTATTATTTTTGGTTTGTTTGATGGTTTGGTTTTTTTTTAGTCCCCAAAAGTAGAGTACTTTATAGGGCTTATGAATCATAGCATGTACACTATCTGCAAAACTTGGTGGAACCCTGCCCTATTACAATGTGGAACAAAGCTTTGTCTCTCAGTTTAAAGACAGTATCTAGGGTAGAGAGGCTTACTAGTGAAATATGAACATATTCCCAAATGATTAAAAATATATGATTCTGTGTAATTGTCAGATTCAGGTTACACAAATCCCTTGCCTTCAGGAGCCTTGCAGTCTTCTAGTTCCAACCTAATTGCTATGCAATGCAGGATTTTATCTTGCTATAAAGGATCAATAGTGCCATCTACTGATAGTTTGTTAATGAGTCTGTTCCTAATTGAAACTTCAGCAGAAACTTCTGTAATTTACAAGAGAATCTTCTATGCCGTTAAGTATATCAGGCGGCATTTGAGATTAACTTGTACTTCCAATATGGAAAAACTTGCAGCAGTGGCTCATTTGAGATGAAGATTTGTTGGAAATTCTTGGTTTTGTCCAGCATGTGTTCCATTATCTACCTTTTCTTGAGAAGCTTCATATTTGAGAGTAGTCTTTAAAATGGATGGGAGCTAGATAGGGTTCGGTTTTGCTGAAAACTTTGGTTTAGAATTATTAAAGCAGCTGTATTTTATAGAGACTTTTTAAAAATGGGGCTTCTGACCTTTTTATGGAGATCTTTCACCTTGGTTCTATGGCAGAACATCTAGAGCAATTTTCCCTGAAATTTTGAGTATTTGTTGCAGAGGTTCTATGAGGCAAAAGTCAAACTGTAAAAGGTCTAGGATAAAGTTAAAGAATTTCAGGACGTAGGTGTAGGTATTCCATGTATATCCTGGAGGTAAAGGAAGCTGAAGACATTTTGATAGACAACTTGGTTACAGAATAAGATTTGGAAGGCTCATACATACCTGCATGGAAATAGTATCACCAATGCTGATTTTTTTTTTTAAAAAAGGCATGGAGGAGGAGAAGCTAGGGGAGCAGAGATCAGGAGATAGGAAGGAGCGAGGACTGAGTAGAAATTGGAAACTAAGCCACCACTCAACGAAGAAGAGAAAATTAGTTAGAGAATACATGTGAGGGAATCTGGCACTCCAACATCGCTCCTCAGAGGGAAAAATCTACATCGTAAGCAAAGACAGTAGATAAATTGAAGCAGAAATTAAGGGTGACAAATAGGCAGGAATCCCAAATGTGGAGTTCATCCAGCACAGTGTGATGGGCTGGCTACAACAGTGCTACAGCTGGAGAAATCATCTCTGCTAAATAGCTGAACCTGCTGGTGTTTGAAAGGTTCTCTTAGCTACTAAGAGAACATGTTTTATCAAAGTAAAAAAAAAAAAAAACAACTATTACATTCTTAGAAAATATACTAAATCCTCATCTGTAATTGATTTGATAATTGTGAATAATTGTAAGAAGGTTAACTCAAAACTTTGTTCTTGAAATTCTAGAAATGTATATGATACATAATTATCAAATAGTTTTCTTTGGATAAAATGTGTTATGCTAGTATGGTTGTTTTAAACGGGAATAGTAGAATGTTTTGAGTTGATAAAAACATTGTATGCTAATTTGTTAATCATTTGCATACTTTTTCAGGGCAAAATATCATAAATTAAAATATGGCACAGAATTGAACCAAGGTGACTTGAAAATGCCAACTTTTGAATCAGGTAACTTTTTTACAGTAGCCGTTTTTAGTATAACTTGTTTAGACACTGTTCTAAATTTGCTCTATTCAATTTATTGTAACTTTTTTTTTCTGCCCCTCATCCTCCCTTAGGTGTTTATAGAGAAAGTATCTAGGAAACGTTTGGTAAAGGTTTGGAGATCAAAATTTACTGACTGTCCCTTTTCGAAAGAGCTCTGAATGTCAGAGAAAGCTTTAAATAAAGTTACACAATTCCTTATTTAGCTGCCACTACACATTATTTCTTAGAGTATTCTGTCTTGAAGGATTTAATAATTTTTGCTATTATGTCATGAATCCAGAATGAAAGCTTAAGTGCGGAACAAACAGAAGAAATACTGTTGGTTTGTGGTGCTTTTATAGGATGCTTGTTTCTAAAGAATGCGGGGAAAAAATTATCTGCATTTGTTTCTGGTTTTATCTTAAATCAAGGGGAAAAGTCCTAAGAGAGAAATGAGGCTATCCTTACTGGTGCTTTGGAGCATATCCAGTTTTGCAACAGAAGTGTAAAGTTGCTCATAGGCTTTGCACTTCACAATATTGCAGATAAAGAAAAGCATTTTTCATAACATTGGAATATTTAATAAGCAGAACTGGATGTGACTTCTCTTCAAATGTAGGTCTTGGGAAGTTGCACTGTTGGCCTGTAGTTGTGTAGTGTGCCTTAGAATTGTGGTCTGCAGATTTTTATTCCACACTTTGACCTTCCCCACCCCCCTCCTCCCCCCC